>JAJKFL010000005.1:9751713-9891299 GCA_021186555.1 Reticulitermes speratus
CAGGGGGTTTGTTTACATTCGCTTCCTGTCGGCTCAATCATCGGCCATACCTCCATTATATCTACTTACGCGAATCTAACGACATGATCACGTATAATTTGAAAATTTGTATCATACAGATGTCTCATCGCTGAACTAACACAAGCAATACATCTTCTGTGCTCTTATACTGTCTTCGGAAGACATGCCGTAAGGTGATCTTGGAATACACTGCATTTTCGATTCTCCGAGTCCCGATTGTTCGAGACTTCATTTCGTCCTAGCCTATACTTAAAGACTTTTTTACGCCTTACATGAGAGGGAAAATTTTTATTACTTTACAATATATCTTAATAATGTATATTCTATTATTATTCTTCTGTTGTACTATTATATAGCCCACATTGATAATCAAATAAAGTGTTTTACGGGGTGTATCTAAAATGTTTGGACGAACTTGAAGAGTGAGTTCTTCACATTAAACAAAGGAAATGGTTCATACAGACATAGGCCCGGCAATGGGTGGTTTTTGAGTTTAATTGAAATATTACTTTAAACAAAAAATACCTGAACTATGTATTATTTTACTTTAAACTGAAATAATATATTTATAACATTATATTCACAGTCCGACAAAATGTACAATTCAGCCACATTAATTGTGCAATTCCACTGTCCTACATGTTTCGAACTCTTAATTTGGGTTCATCTTCGATACATGTAGGACAGTGGAATTGCACAATTAATGTGACTGAATTGTACATTTTGTCGGACTGTGAATATAAAGTTAAAATGTACGGTATAAATAATATTACGTTTATATTTATAACAATTTTTCAGTTTAGTAAGTGTTAAGGTTTTATTGTTTATCAAGTCACAATTCGCGAAAGATGCTCGAAATTCCTCCGCGTCAATAAATGCACGCTTGGGCACGTCTGACCATGGACTGTCGCACAATTTCGAACGTCCCTGGTGCGGCTGCGAATGGTTTGACAGCCGTAAAAAATACGTTGGTGAAATATCTGTTCATTTTCAATTGGAGCTGAGTACACTTGGGTTTTGAAGTGACTCCACAGAGAAAAACCTGAAGGATTGAATACAGGCGAACGTGGGGCCATGCAACTGGTCCTGTTCCACCTATCCATTGTCATGACAGATATTATTGAATGCATCTCGCACAGGTCGGCTGAAATGTGCCACCGGAGCCCCCTGCTACATGAACCATGCTCTCACTGCCAACACGTTTTTGGAATTTAGGCCGACCTCGAAAACTGCGGACATGTATTGAGATTAACTATTTTCCTTGTTTTGGTGTGGGGAACTCACACCTGAAGTTTGCCCAAGCATTTTAGGTACGCCCTGTATACATAGTACTTACTAATGATGTATATATCATACTATACTTATAATACTTTTATTATACTTAATTATATTAATATATTAAATAATATTATACTTAATTATATGATCTAAATTGTCGTAATCCGTGTAGCCCGAGCTTTTCGGCAATTCGAAGCAACCTTGGTCCAGTTCACCTCGAACTAACGAGAGTCTACTGTAGGTACGGAACTACTGGGTGATGTTTAATAGAGTTACAACAAACCATTTTATCCCTCTATATTATTTAGGCTGTGTACGAAGAAGTGATATATTTTCGACTGGTGATTTTGTCAGTGGAGGCTGCTGACGTCATCATAGAAGAGGAAAGGTTTGTTGTCCGAAAGTCCACGAATGTCCTCCTAGTTGTGTCATTTTATTTCTCATAGGGTTGTGTTGTGTGGTTCTGAATCAGTGCCGACGACAGGGGGTGGGGGGGGGGAAGCCGGTACAAATTATCGGGGTCTGCTGGTCAGGACAGGGGCCCGGGGCCCCTATGTTGCATACGTTTTGTCTTTCTCGGTACTATCACATGTAATTAGGTTGTGATTTGTCATGTTCACGGCACTTGCGGCCAGCGGCCATCTCGCGTACGACGGAGCCTAGAATGTAGCCTAGCAGGTAGCTGGGAGCCGGGAAGGTAGCCTAGCAGAAACCGAGGGTGCCCACAGTAATGCTTGTTTCAGGCATGTCATTCCAGCTTGAGTCTCTTTCGAGACTGCTACTTGACAACCAGACACGCCTGTGGAAACTGTGTGTTCAAATAGTAGTAGTGACATCATGAATTACTGGATAGCTGTGCTTCAACGTCCTCATTGCTACAAGACTTACCTCTGCGAGAGTATAAAATGCATCCAGTCAATGTTGACAGAAAAAATATCGGAGAATATCACCAGCTGTAAAAAAGTTAATAAATTAACTAAATCGATTTTGCGAATATTTAAGAATGGAAATTGAAAACTTGCCGGAATGAATAAGATTTTTGGGACAGTTTATTTTCCAGTGTTACACCGGTTACTGTAAGGCCCAGGCTTCTCCATCACACATTTATTTCTGGCGCTCACATTGCAGGACTCCTTGGATAAGTGATCATCTCGTCGTAAGGCTTCTGCTGAGGACAACAAAATATATACAGACAAAGGAAAAACATCCATGCCCGAAGCGGGATTCGAAACCGCGATCTCAGCAACCAGGTGGCCAAGACCTTCGCCTCAGACCTCACGTCTACCGGGACTGGCATAAACAAGATTTACATTGCTTATTAAAATGACTTGCTGCTTGTATTCCTTTTGGATGTGATTTCTGTCCATAATTTCATTATAGCATATGTTGGTTGATGTATTAATAGGACCGCAGATTTGTCAGGTCTATGCACCAGCCACACTTTACCCGCAAGGAAATTCCTTGGTACTCATTTCTGTTTGAGGCTGATGGGACCCCAGGGCTACTGAATGCGAGTAGAAGGAATAGGTCACTTGAAAATTACCAAGGACCCTACCAGGAGGCCTTCTCTGGAGTCTGATAATTGCTTGAGAAAGACTTCCCCATTTTTCAACTCTCCGCTTTCCGTAGTCCTATTGTGTCGCCTTCTTTTTCGTTACCTGACTTTCCCCGACAGATGTCAACGTTTCGTTTTATAGCTAATATGTATTTTCCTTCACAACTTCTGAAAATACTTTCATACCACCCTGATTACCCAGGCTCATCTTCTGACCCACAAAAATTGTTGATCTGATGAAGCAGTTCGCCATTTCATAGCCCACGTCCGTAATTTTTATCTGCACGCGTCAGAAATTGTAAAACAAGAGTGTTAAGAAACAACGAAAGAAACCTCAAAGGCTAATTTGTTTGTGATATAATTGAACAAGCCTACTGGAACACAGTTAATGTTTTAAACGTACGCTGTCTGTTACGTAACGTTGGTTATTTAAATGATTTTCGTCTTATCGTGTGCCTACATTTCGTTCTGTGATTTCACTTTGACTGTTATGTTGGCAACTGTAATACAATAAGACACCAGAAGGAGTGAAGACAGCCTACCATCATTCATTCATTCTTTCATTCTGCAGTCTGTCTTACGACAGGTCCATAGCCTCTTCCAAAGCGAGTTCTCCACAGGGTGCGCTCTAGTGCTTCCTCTTTCAATTTCCAGTATCTTGTCGTCTACTTAAGGTCATCCAGTAGCTGGTCACGTCATCTTCCTCTCTTCCTGTCACGTCTATCCTTCCCTCTCTTTCCATCAATCACGTGTTTCAGAAGGCAGTTTCTACGCAAAATGTGACCAGACCAGTTAGCCTTTTTTCTTTTTATTGTATGTACGATATTCCTCTCCTCCTTGACTCTATGTAATACTTCGTTTCTCAAACGATCGGTCCAGCTGATCTTTTTCATCCTTCTCCAGCACCACATTTCAAAACTTTCACGGTATTTCTGATCTACTTTCCGAAGTGTCCATGTTTCAGCACCATACAAAGCTATGCTCCAAATGTAGTACTTTACTAGTTCTTCCTTAAATATAAGATCAATTTGCTGGTGGAGTCTTATTCTTTTTTAATGATATCTACAATACTTTCATTACCACTTTTATTAAAGCATGTACTGCTTTCGGTAAATAAATAATTAGTATGTGGAGGTGTAAAGATTGGTACAATGTCACAACTCAGAAGATAAGACACACAACTGGTCTCAACGAGTGTGTACCGATTTGACATCGTACCCATTTCAAAGCTGTAAGGAAATAGAAGAATATATGTGGCGTCACAACTTTAGAAAATACAGAAATTGAGTTAGGTTTTGTTCGTAAAAATGTGAATGGTTCCCCTAGATTTGACTGGTTTCACAGGCCAGTCGATGGGTCCAGTGAGTGAGCTATGCATGGGCTGTTTGTGTGAGGCCAGCACGGACTGCAACCGCAATTTTCGGTGCGATGGTAGCTATTGTGGGATGTTCCGGATCAGCACCCCCTATGGCGGGACGCCGGCAGTCCCGTCATGAAGGGCGACAATAGCACCACCGTTGGCGGTAAGCAAAGATTGTACCAGTGAATAGATTAATGTGCCGAGCGTGAAGCTTCTTCTCACTGCTTTCTCGTGTTTCAGTGTTCGAGCGCTGCGTGTTGGACCCATACTGCGCCTGGCTCACTGTGCAGGGATACATGGCCAGGTTCAGCAAGGTGAGCAGGCACGTGTTTGAAATGTGGCATGATCTTCAATTGGCGAGATTCCATACGCATTGACACACTGGTTTTCGTAAGCTGTCACGGCAAGCTTTCTGCAGCAGCGCGGCAAGTGCCGAACTTAATGAAGCTGCACTACGAGCACGTAACTTAACGCTGCGTGTACTCGTGGTGGGTAGACCGGTGCGAGTTCTCACGAGAGCATCTAGCAATGATGTTTAGACGTGAGAGTAATTCCTGGCTCGCTGGCTCGCAACGAGTGCTCTGAGAGTGGCAAACTGACGAGAAATCTCAGATTACGTAATTATCGTTTACACTTTCGAGTAAACTTCTGCCAGTTCTGAGAGCAAGAACATGACGGCGGCCGAATCAGCTCTTTGTGAACACGCTGGAGTGAACTGTGGAGGCTCAGTAGGGGAGAGGGGGGATAGTTGGCACACTTTTCACTTTATAATTTTTCACATTTTCTCTGTACTTGTTAAGTTGAATGTAACGGCACGTATGTTTAGCAACACTCTTGGGCTACAATCTGACCTACACAAATTTGACGCTGTTCATAAGGAATAGGAGGGAGAGGCTTTTGCCCTAACCTCTGCACGTGTGCCAACCTGCCCCACACACGGGGTAAGTTGGCATATGGTAAAATACGTGGAAAATCAAGGTGCCAACTTTTCAAGGTCAAAAAGTAACAGACAGTGATTAATATAATGTTTTATGGAACAAATGTGTCAGACAGGGGCGCACCCAAGGGGGTGGGGGCTACCAGGCTGCAGCCCCCCCCCAAACACCCCAAAACTGAAATTTAAAGAACACTGATTTTGTACATACGATGATATCAAGGGTTTTACGTGATTTACCCTGCAACCAAAATCAGCCACTGAAATCAGCTGATGACTAATACATTAGAATTTTGAATAATAAATTAATAAAATTAAAAAAATAAGATAGGACACTGTGATGAGTCGTGGAATATGTAAGTATATTTTTATGTATATAAATGCAGTTGCAGACTGTGTTATGTTATACTGACGACATGAGTTTTATAACATCATTTTTAAAATGAAACACAAATTATATATAACCTCAGGGTCAGCCTCCCCCCCCTTCCCAATGAAAAATTTTGGTTGCGCACCTGGTGTCAGATACAGGTTGTGCGCAACAACGCGGTGTTGTTATGGTAATAAAACAATTGAGAAAACAATATAATTTCAGCACAAAATTCAATACATTTACTTAAATTGAAAAAGAAAATCAAAAGGAAAGGTAACTCAGTATGGCACAAGCCTACCACCAGCAATTCTAAATAAAGTATCCCAATCCCACGAGACTGGTAATTTAAGCAAACACAATTAGGAGAGCCATCAGTCCATTATTCAAGTGACCGCAACTTGCATTCTGTGCACTGAATCCACATTTCTCTGGATGCGCCAAGACAGTAGAGGTAGGAAGTATCCTCGGAGTCGTCTTCGTCTGTGTCGCCTGCATTTTTGGATTTTTTTGTATTTTTGCATTCTGCTCTTGTAAATCTCTCTTAGATACGTGGCACGCTCCTCTTTCTAATATTTTAGGCCCAGTTCTTCGCTCATTTGCTCCGAGCCTTCTGTTGTACTAGTGTCGAAGCATTTTTGACAGAGGTATCAACCAAAATGACAGTTATTCTTTTGTTCTTGTTTACATTCTTGCGCTTTTAGCGTACAATTTAGGAAGGTTTCGAATGTCCTCTGGAGTAGCAAGATATGTGCAACTTTTGAAGCAGACGATGATCATTATGGAGAATCATCAAAATCGCAGGAAGTTCACTGTTGCTACTGTAAGCTGCTGCCTCCATAGGAGGGGCAGCTATGTCTGCAACGTAATCTTCCATAAATTCCTCATTTTGAAAGATATCGCCGCTGAACAGGTAAATTCCAGAAAACTGGAAACCTGCTTTGATATTTGCAGTAAAAAGAAGTCAGGTGCGAAGGTGTGTTGACGACACAAGGATTTTCATATATTGTCACTGTTGTGCCTGTATGGTTAGTTATGCAGACATCATAAGCTCGGTTCACATACGTCGTAAGCGATCATTTGACAGACCTGTCAAGAGGCTGGAGTTACGGCTGCAGTGTGGAGGGAAGTTGAGGACAGTCACGCCATTCTGCTTGCAGTAGTCTATTGCCCGTATGGCCAAATGCGAATCATAGTTGTCTAGCAACAGAACTACTGATCTCTCTTTAGAAGTCTCAGCATGTGCCACGAAATGTTTTACATATCTTACAAAAAGCTCCTTCATCTATCCAGAGGGATGGACGGTGTGCTCAATAACAGTGTTGGTGCGGTGCTTTTACCTCACCCTCCCTTACCCTTTTGCAGTATCTTGCCTAAATACGGAAAGAAATCTGAAAATCCTTCGCCGCTTTGCTTGTTGACTTTCCACGTTTTCGCAGAACTCTCAGCTTGTAGCAGTGCTCCAGACTATGTTGCCCCTATATGACCTCTTCTTGCATGTAAGCATTATTTAGCTTCTTAAACCGAACAGAAAATATCACACTGGAAAATAATTAACCAACAAGTTTCTAATCGAAAGCGGGGCAAGTTGACACAGTGAGCCAACATGCCCCACGTTGAGTGTGCCGACCTGCCCCGTCGCCACCTTCTTATGTTTTAGACTGTATCATCTTCAAACAAAATGGAAGTTTATAATTCTTTCTAGCTCCAATGTTAGCCAAAAGGAGGAACCATTCATGGGTGGCACAATGTTACATGTAGCTGTAACCAAACTTTATACACAAAACATTTTATACAGCGATAAAAAATTACTTCCTGAGGTGGAAAAAATAAAACACTACACCACACTTCAGTCATAGCTCATAAAGCTCTGATACTTGCTGACCGCTCTCAGGAGAAGTCATTGAACAGTACAAATTGCCAGATGCTGCTATCCTGCGCCATCTTTGGGAGTTATGGCCATTTTGCCAACTTACCCCTGTAGCCAACTAGCCCCCTCTCCCCAACTGTTCAGTCACTGAACAGATAAGGCTGACCTTCGCGAAGCAAAACTCGCGGCTGCCGTGTTGTGGCTTTAGTTATTAATAAGAGAGAAAACAGGAAAAGAAACTGTTGGGTTAAAATTAAATACATTTCATATCATTTAAACATATATAGGTCATATAAATGACTAAATACATTATGCAAACATTTAAATATATATCACACGTGATACATATTCTAACAAAGATAATTTGCTGTAATTTATTTGGTTGTAATTTATTTAATAATGCTATCAGTAACTAGTCTATGTAGCGTCGAAAGACTGGATGATATGAATAATGAATTTGCAAGGCTGTAGAAAATTAAGGTAGTCCTACCGTCCTCGAATTTGCTTGGAAGGAATGAGGATATGCCTGAAGGACCTCAAGATAGTCGGTGTCCTGGACAACATTCTAAACGGGAAATATCCCAAATTCTGTTCTGGCAAATTTGCTTGGTAAGAGAAATTTTAGGTTGTCATACTTTTTTCTATGGCGCAACAGCCCCTAGCGGGCTAGGTCCTCCTCATTTTCGAGGCTTCACGATCACACTCAGACACACCGCACTCGGTAGGACTGCTCTGGGCTAGTGATCAGCCCGACGCAGAGACCTCTACCTGACAACACACAAAGGGATTCGAACCCACAATCCCAGCAAGCGAGCGGCCGCAAACCTACTCCTTAGACTGCGCGGCCATTGGGATCGGCAAGTTCACGTACATAATGCATGCCATGTACAAATTACTAGTGTATTTCACACACTTCATTAATACAGTGTATGCAGCACAATGCAATAAATTGATTTCGAAGGTCGTGAATTTTTCGCTGCACTGCAGTCGAAGTAGTGTTTAAGGCCTCGCTTATTGAAAGCCAATACGTTATTTTCGCCATCGTTATAATGTATGTGTCTGTTGTCCCAAACCTCCTGTCTTGCCACATATAAACTTACTTTGTCATTTCTTCCTTTGCCGATAGCTTTCGAGTCGCCATTTATGCAGCTGCTGGCAAGGTACTCGCACTTATAACGACTTTTAGGCGCATTATCAAAATTGCGAAAAGCAACTATTAGCTTCGTCATGTTTGTTTGTCCGTCTGTCTGTCTGTCCGCATGGAACAACTCGGCGGGTTTTTATGAAATTGATATTTGATTATTTTTCGAAAATATATAAGTTATATGAATTCCTGATTATGTTTAGTGTCGTTTACAATGCATGAGATTTCAGTATGTATTCCACGTGTGTGACATTTCAGTACAAATCCTTGTCTCTGTAGGAAGCAAGCGATGACATGTGATTGTTAGTCCTCGATATGGAGACTACGTACTATCGCAGCCTTTGTTGTGTGACCGAAGGAAACATTTGTTGCCGTTGGGTCTGTAAGTTTCTTTAATCCACACAGGAGAAGGCTGTCATAGATTTTAACGTGCAGATTGGATGACGTCTGAATAACTGACGAGTTTTCACAGAAACAAAGAAGCGAAAGAAGGAACACGGGTTCAAGGGAAGTTCTGTATTGATTGGCCAAAGACGGTTCCGAAACTTCACTATCATAATAAAATTGAGAAATTCGGGTTACGATGAAGTCACAGCCTTTTACCATCAATTTTTAGCTGCGGTGATGTGGATACTCCGCGTGACGCAACACAGCAATATCTGACTCCGCGTGACGCAACACAGGAGTACCTGTTATACTATAGCGCAGGGGTCGGCAAACTACGGCCCGCGGGCCAAATCCGGCTCGCCTCCTCTTTTTGTACAGCCCGCGAGCTAAGAATGGATTTTACATTTTCAAATTCTTTAAAATTTCAAAGTACGCGCTATAACTGAACTGTATGGGGCGCTCCTATGGCTTCGCATTCGCACGCTGCTTGGTGGCCTCTGCTGTCACGCCACGCAGTTATAATTCGGCAGCGTTTCCAGTGAACGTTTGCAATCAATTGTGATGATAGGGAGTACTAAAATTAAAATTAAAACCAACTTGATGCACCCCCACTATTAAAAAATTTTAATAGTAGATTAATTAACTCTTAATTAACCCGACATGTTTCGGTCAGGTACCTGACCATCTTCAGGGGTTTACTACATTTAGTTGCGTAGTCCATATATTAAACATACACAAGACATGATCCCACAAGGTCTCGTCGCATATAAAGTACCACCGTGTGTATTGTGCTGCTACATACCACTAGTTTCGAGAAATTGGCACTGCGCACTCTTAGAAGCTGCGGACTCTTACCCGCCCCTCCCTTATCCTTACTTTCACTGATTACGTTTCTGTTGATCTAGTGAATATTTTCTCGTTGTGTGAGCCAAATAAATTTATTTTACAAGCTAAAGTTTTGCGTATTTAAACGTCATTTTAATATTTTTCTTTGACTTATGCCTAGGCCTGTAAAGGCATCTCTTACTTTCAGGTTTCCCACTAGAAGTTCGCGTGAATTCTTCATCACGTCCACGCCTGCTACATGTTCTATCCATCTCATATTTTTTGATTTGATCACCTTAATTTTTACGAGTACAAATCATGAAGTTGGTCGTTATTCAATTTTCTCAAAACACCTGTAACCTTCTTGCCCTTACGTCCAAATAGTCTGGCTAGGGGGACGGGGGAGTACTGCCGCCCCCTTGGAGGCAGAGTTCAAGGGGCGTAAAAATTGATGGCAAAATAAATATTTTAAATTAAAAATTCATTTTATGTGCTCAGGAAATAAAAAATTATTTAGAAAAAAGTAAGACGAAATTCAACGAATAATTGCGACTATTTAAAGTTCATAATTTTTGTTCGGGGTGGCCACTGTGACTCTCGACCAGGGTGCCAAACAACCTAGCGACGCCACTGCTCCTCAGCACTATGCACAACAACACTCTCGAAAAGAAACAAGCGAAGCTATAGTTCCGTCTAATTTAATATTTACTCTTTATGATAACAGGTTCTGAAATTAAAGGCAGTTACCACTCCCAGAATTTAATTGCTTCACGAAGGCAATTGTTACTTGATGTGACTGACTTTTGTTTGTTACTGTCGTCCAAGAATTTAAACTTATCAAGTACAGAACGAAACTGTTACTAAGATAAGCATAATTTATTCGCAGTTTCGTATTTCAGGGCCTACAGGAATGCACCATTTGAAACTGCGGTTGCAGTGAGGGTTATATGTACGATAACATTGTGGTGCTGCTCAGGTCCTTACCACTCATTGTTGTTGGCATCCAATATATTTATCTACGTATCTGAGCTATGCACATTTTCGCGAAATGGAGGTGGACCGTCATGATGAGACTGGATATTGCATAACTGGTTGTTTAACTTGGTGCAAGTTTGCAACCCAGTCAATGCACTAAATACTGAAGGCTGTTACTACGTAAAGCAAACAAAAGATACAACCGAAGTACGTCACATGATACTCTTCTCAATGTACTTGTTAATAAATGGGAAAATTTTCCCTTAGGCACTAATTGATTACAGTATGATATACAGGTTTATGCATACAACATATTTCGGCCTGTTTCCTCAGGATATAATCAGATAAGGCCTACAAAAAGATCGGTTGTTTACTGTCATTGTGTATAAATATGGAGATTTCAGTCTCTTACAAAATATAATTGCTAATTTGTCCTTACAGAGATTCGTTACAACGTAATGAAATATAAAATTTACAGTTCTTAAAATCCAAAACTACGCTACGTCGTCTAAGTCCAAATATTTAAGATATTAAACTATATAGTGATTGTACCCTATTAAGACGAATACTGGTCCCTTAAAAACTTAACAAGAGAAGTATATACGCATAACCTAACATTTTGGTGCGTTCGCCTAATGTTGATAACTCCTCGGCTATCCCAAAAGTCTTAATACCATTTCACTCGAGAAGGCTTTTATGGTCATTAACGTCCCCGAAACAGTAAAACCTACTTAGGTCCTCGTGCAAAGTGCCCGATATTTTTGCTCGATTTTAACAAAATTTGGATTTCCTCAACTGATTTTTATAAAAGTCCCCAATACCAATTTTCAAGAAAATCTGTCCAGTGGGAGCCGCGCTGATACATGCGGACAGACGGACAGACGGACTAACATCCTCACACGATTTCACTCCAAGAGACCTCTTTTGTGGCGATTTAACATCGCCGAAATAAATAAAACCTACAAGGCCTTCATGTACATTTCCCAATTTTTTTTTTCAGATTTTAACCACAGTTGGACTTTCTCAAGAAAGTTTCGTATAAGTCGTACCAAATTTCATGGAAACCTGTCCAGTGAGAGCCGCGCTGGTACATGCGGTCAGACGGACGGCTATGACGACGCAACAAGGCGATTTTTCGACTATGTGAACGAAATTAATGAAACGGATATCATGTAAAATATACGAAAAGATATCTATCCTACTTGCTCTTCTCCCCCCTTCTTTAAGTTTCTGTCTTATTTTACAGCAGTTGCAGTCAAGTTGTTTTTCGATGTGGCTTAGAATTCCCGACATTCATTAGAGCACGCGTATCTTGGAAACTGATGTACACGTATTCATCGTGCCATAAATTAGCTGGAGTGTCTTGAAATTCCCATGACGCTGACTTGCAGTACGTTACCTTGAGAGCCAAATCCTGCAGCAAGGTAGATACTGACGCCGTGTGTCGCTATCGGAAATCAGGAGGTGGCTCTGATCGTGCGTGAATTTTCTTCTTTTTTCTTTCTTATTCTGATCTCTTTCTACCAACCCATCGTAGGTTTAGAGGGTTACTGTTGCACCTGGCCACATTCAATGACACACCACAGTCGGTAGGATTCCTCTTTACGAGTGACCAGCTCGTCGCAGAGACCTCTACCTGACAACACACAACACTCACAAGAGACAGACATCCATGCCCCCGGTGGGATTTGAACTTGAAATCCCAGCAAGTGAGCGGCCGTAGACCCACGTCTTAGACCGCGCGCGCGACAGGGATTGAAGTGTTTGGGTTTTAACAGTTGTAAACTTTATGTTTGATCCGGTATAAGAAACACTTTGACGATGCATTACCACGTAGGCCTACGTAATGTTACAGATTGAAATACTCATCTTCATAAACAGTGGGTATAAACAACTAATGTTTTTACATTCTTGTATTCATAACTGGTAATTACATGATGAAGCATGCCGAAACACGCTGCCTGCATAATAATTTTTATATTGTTATGCAGGCATAACGTTATGTCTAAAGGGAAACTTTCCCAGTTAGTAGAAATGAAAACTCATACAGGACCGATCCTGATGGCCGCGTGGTCTAAGGCGGCCGCTCACTTCCTGGGATTCCGAGTTCGAATCCCTCCACGGAGGGATGGACATCTGTCTCTGGTGTATGTTGTGTGTTGTGCAGGTAGAGGTCTCTACGACGGGCCAATCCCTCGTCCAGAGCAGTCCTACCAAGTGTTTGTGTGTGTGTGTCATTGAGTGTTATCAGGTGCAACAATAACCCTCTACACCTACAACGAGCAGGTAGAAGAGGTCAGACTAAAGAAAAAAGAAACAAACTTCATACAAAATTAATTTAACACAAATTCAGGCAACAGCGTATTTATCTTTTCGATAGGACAGTTGAATGTTGTGCCCATCGGTGCATTAATGACTTAACAGCACGATGTTTTGTCTGTGTAAAGAGAGAATGCGGTGGTGAAAACGACATCTCCTCCATCTTCTTACTCCCCTACGTGCTTCAGCTACATTCATATACCTTAATACGACACACTATCATCGCGTAACCGATCCCGATGGCCGTGCGTTCTAAGGCGTAGGTCTTGTACCGCTCGATTGCTGGGATCGCGGGTTCGCTGCCGATCCCAGTGGTCGTGCGGTCTAAGGCGTGGGTCTTCGGCCGCTCGCTTACTAGGATCGTGGGTTCGAATCCCACCGGGGCATTGATGTTTGTGTTGTGTTTGTTGTAAGGACGGTAGTATGGAATTCAAAGTGACATGAAGGACGAAAGGATTTAAACAGTACAAAAATGGATCAAAGTGGAAAAACCCCGGACAGGAAAAAAAATCCCGCTGAGGACATGGATATTCCTTTTTTGGTTTTTGTTGTGTAGTTAGCGGCCTCTGTGACGAGCTGATCACTCGTTCAGAGGAGCCTTACCGGGTGTGTGTGTCTGATCTACAAACCTCGACAATGAGGTGGTGTAGGCCAGATTTGGGCTGTTGCGCCACAGAGAAAAAGATATGTAAGTTATAGACATTAAAAAATATTTTGCGGAATGTCTGTAACAATTTCACACTAACACTAGAGGCGTCTGCAGTAGAGACTGTGACGGTGTAATGAACACAGCAATTAAGGGAAGCAGGTGTGTCACGGAAGAGATAACTTCAGGTCTGTCATTAAATTAATGACATAGCAACTAGGTATATTTGTGCTCAAACCGGTTAGCATTCAGATTTTATCGACTACCACAAGTAGTGATTAGCTGATAAATACTTCGCTGTCCGTGTAACGTGCGAACTGAAACTGGTTTTGTGGGTTCAGGCCGAATTTACCGCACTGAAACGATAGCCTCTATGTAGCATTTAGGCATGCTAAATCTTATTTAAAAAGCACCAGTTACAAACCAGAAGATCGGCTGTATTAACTGGGGGTTTTCCGGTAGTTTTCGTCAGTACTTCCAGAAAAATTCCGGGATAGTAAAACAAAATAGGCCATGGCCCCTTCCTGCAATCAATTATTTCAGAATAACCGCAACTTTCGACGTTTTACAAACCGACGTATTGAAAGCGTCGTTAAATAAACCACAAATAAATAAATATCTTCATGGCCCTTGAATTTTCAGTACAAAGAACATTTGAAGTACAAAATTGAAACTGTATGTAACTTCTGAATTCATAGCGTAATAATAATAATAATAATAAATAATAATAGTATTAATCTTATATCATTGTTATTATTGTTATTAAGCATACAACAGAGTGTATAACAATACAAATTCAAGTACAGAGACGTGCACAGACCACTTATTACTTAAGGCCTAAAGCCATGTTACAGGCTTCGCATTTTAACAATACCGAGGGCCCTCTATCTATGAAACATTGACAGGCCAGAAAACAGAGGTATCTGGTGGCTAACGGAGATTACTCCAGTCTTTCCAATTAGCAGAAAAGAATGCCCGCCATATTTCGAGGGCTATTTGGAATTTTTCGCGGCATTTCAAAATTTTTATTTCCTTATTTCAAGATTCCTCGCGGAGAACCTGAACGATGTTCTGCTGAAGAGTCTTTGGGAAACACTGCCCTAGCGATTATGTGCCAGTAAACTTCTGTCTACAAATTGTGTGCCGCTATCAGCCATTCGGCCAGCATGTGTAAAGGCAAACTTCCGCAGATCCGTGAGTTTAGAATACAATAGAATAGAATAGAATAGAAAATAATAGAACAGAATATATAATGCGTTCGAGCCCTTAAAGACAACGTGTTGTGACAAGACATGGCGTCAGGTCACGTGACCTATGCTTGCTCTTACACAGCTTCTGCACAGTAATACAGACATATTTATCCACCAATTCAACTTCATCGGACTCATTCCTAGTTAGTACTAAATATCAAACTTCGGGTTGCGTGTCTTTTCGATCACCCTGTATTAGACACTGCACCAATACATTACAACTCTCGAGCTGTTCTGAAGGAGGTTCTTACCAACACAACTTTTTTCGCTGGTGTAAAATATTTACATTTTCTTACAGAATGTGTGTAGGCAGCGTCAGTCTAATTTAAAATACATAAGCATAAACCCATATGCTACAGCAAAATTCGGATTCAATTAATATAATTATACATGTACATATTCTTTTACTCCCATTATTTATTATAAATTTTTAAAATATACGTATACAAATATATGTTACATGTTGGGAAGTGTATCAAACAGATCATTAATTAACCCTTTAAAGACGAAACGTAATCACTTTTATATAAGGACTCAGTCCGTACCGTGCAGTAAACACACTTCGTCTCTGTTATGAAAACCAATTAGTTAATTATGTATAAGGTAAACGTTGCCTTGTGTTGTGAGATCCATACAAAACTTATAAGTGTAATGTCGGTACAATGCAGAATTTCTCAAAGTTAAACCAGGTGCTACGTTACGTACCCTTCCTTCCCCGATGGCTCTACAGCCCCTTGGGGGCCTAGGCCGCCTCATTGTTCGAGGCTTCACGATCACACTCAGACACACCACAATCGGTAGGACTCCTCTGAAAAAGTGATCAGCCCGTCGCAGAGACCTCTACCTGACAACACACAACACTCACAAGAGACAGACATCCATGCCCTCGACGGGATTCGAACTCACAATCCTAGTAAACGAGCGGCCGTAGACCCACGCCTTAGACACGTAACGTACCCGCTAGGATATAAAAGGTTAACCTAACTTGCACTATTATCAATAGCTTTTTCTGCTGTTCATAGATTACTCTTTGCATTTGCTGCACATATCGATATTTGAGCACAAAGGCAAGTAGCAATCTAGGAATCGTAGAAAAACCTATGAAAGATAGTGCAAGTGTCTGAGGTATACTTTTATACTTTTATTATAATATATAATGACCAATAGGAGAAAGTGCATGTGTGTATAACTATTGTAATTAAATCCGAATTTTTCAGTAGCATATAGGTCTATTTTTTATATACTTTAACTGACATTTTTATTGTCTATGTACATTCTGTAAAAAAAAATGTGAATTTCTGTATTAGCGAAAAAAAAAGTGTTTATAAGAATCTTCTTGAGAATGGCTTGAGAGCTGAAACATATAGCAGCAGTGCGCAGTGTAATAAATTTTGTGTTTTGTTTGTTTATTTAATTCAAATAATGCGGGGTACACGGTTTAATATGCAACCTGTTAGTTAGCTATTATGAAACAACATCGCTGGGATCAAGTTTAATGGTTTAAAACTTATTATAATGATAAAAAGTCACAAATGCAAAAAAAAAAAAAAAAAAAAAAAAGTGATATGTTTTATCATAGATATGCATTAATTTTATGTAACTGACACACAACACTTTGAAAACGTTTCGCACAATGCGTATTGACATTTCATTGGGCAATTATTTCAATACTAAATTACGCAGAAAACAGTTACGTAATAAAATACTTAAGTCAAGTTCGGTGACTGAAATATAAAAAGAATATTTTCTTTCTAACATAAGTACCTATGTGTCTTTGGTAGGTCTAGGGATGCCCTGGAACTTCTTGGGACCGAAATAATTTGGAATAATTTGAGAAATATTGAGGTTTTGTAGTTGCTTTTTTGAAATTTTTATGACAACAAAGATGTGATCAGAATCCAGAAGTGAAGTTTAACTCATGAAACCTAACGTAATTTTTAGAGTAGGGCCTGTGACAACAGTGCTGAAAAGAGCAGGACACGTTTCACAAACTTCAAGCCTTGTTTTCTAATTAAATCTTTCATAGCATGAGAAAAGCATGGAAAATATCTGAAGTGGTACCAACAGAATCTCAAAATATCACGTAAGTCCATAAATTCCGAATAGGACAAATGTTTAAAAACATTATTATTTGCGAATCTGAGTTCCTCAGAGCGTTGTTGCTAAGGATTCAATTCACCTTGAATATTAGGCAATACCTGTTACACTTACATCATGCAAATTATCATGTCCTTGTACGGAAGTTATCATGGGAGATTTATCGCATAGAAATCCTACATCTTTTGGGGATTTAGATTTCTTGCTGACCCTGCGGACCAACTTACGCTATTAAACAGAAGGATCTCTAAATTCCCGGTAGATGGTAGCTTCGAAGGAGACAAAACCTGACGTACTCAGGGATACGATAAATGAATTTTGCTGTATTTCGAAACGTCGGTAAGTATTTAGCACTCGAGAGGGTGTAATATATCAGAAGACTTATAACTTAATTATATCACTTTTGGTTTAATATTTTAGAAGTCGAAAATAGAAGTGTTACTACCATCAGTTGTTGGCCCTTGTTCGAGACCCAGTGCTTTCTTTCTGACCCTACATTTCATAGAACATAGATGGACGCCACGTTAACTCATCAAAGTAGGTGGAATGAATGTGCACTGCTTAGCTCAAAATTTGGGGGCAAGAATGACTTCTTTCGGTTCTTAATGGGATAGGCTCCTTCGAAGGGGTTATAGATACTTTTGCCAAAAATGACACATTTTCGAACTTTAAATGTTATTATAATTTTTTCCAGGCAAGTCACTGAATTACACGTCCTTGACAGTTCATGCAGATGTCATTAAACGAAAGCATTTTCTTCTATTAGGTAGCTGTGAATTGCCAGGTAAGTGTACAACTATCAGTGTATCTGCCGACGGCACCAACAGCAAGACAACTGATCTTAATACCAGACGTGTAGTGACCGACTGACGAGAGGGGGGTTTTCTTTCGTCTCTCGTCACATCAGTATTTCGTGTATGAAGAAAAAAATTACATTTCCTAAAAACGTGTCTTCGATTTCTGTGATTGGTCAGGCAGTAAATGGGGAATGTTTTCGTCGGTGACCAATCTTTCTTTGAGGTTCTTGCATAATAATCATTGTTTAAAATTAACTGAAATTGCCGTAGAAATAAAATGTTTATATGGAAAAACGCTGCAAAAGCCACGCGCAGCTTCAGGAAAAACGTTATTGGCAGAAAGTGCTCTGGGTTTACGATCCATTAAAATCTGAAACCCGAAATAAGGATTCCTCTTAGCGTAAAGTCCAGCGAATACCTTACCAAGGAAGCTGTTGAACGGTTTGGAGACTTCTAAGTATGAGGACAATTAATTTGCACTGTGAAATATGCAGATGACCTTGTGCTACTGGCTAGGGAAAAAATGGTGCTACAGGGCATGATTCATAGACTAATTGATATCGGATGAAGTTATGGAATGGAAATGAATGTGGAAAAAACTAGAGTAATGAAAATCACAAGGCAACCATCCCCAGTACAGATTATGATAGGTAAAAAACAACTGAAGAATGTGGAATATTTCAAATGTTTTGCTAGCCTGATAACAGTGATGCAAAATGTACACGTGAAATTAAATCCAGGATTGCCGTGACACAAAGCGTCATTCAACAAGAAAAAGTTCCTTTTTACCAGCAAATTGTAGTAAAATTGAAGGAAGAAACTAGTGAAATTCTACATTTGGGGCATAACTTTTTATGAAGCTAAAACTTGGACACTTCGGAAAGTGTATCAGAAATAAATGGAAAGTTTTGAAATGTGATGCTGGAGAAGGATAAAGAAGATCAGTTGGACCGATCATCTGACAAATGAAGAAGTGTTAAATGCAATCAAGGCGGAGAGGAATATCCTGTATACAATAAAAAGAAGGAAAGCTATCTGGATTGGTCACATCTTGAGAGGAACTGCCTTATAAAACACGTTACTGAAGGAAATACAGAAGGAAGAATGGACGAGAAAAAATACGTCAGCAGCTACTGGATGACCTTAAGGAAAGGACTGGATACTGGAAATTGAAAGAGGGAGCACTAGCTGGCACTCTGTGAAGAAATAACTTTGGAAGAGGCTATGGATCCGTCGTAAGACAGACTAAAGTATGAATGAGTGATTGAATGAATGAAATTTTCATTGAACTCCTCGAAATTTAACACATGCAGTAAAACAAATTCTGAATCAATCCGGTTATTACTTAACTTAACAGATCTCAAAAAAATTTTCGTAACTAATGGCTTATTAAATAAGATAAAGTTTTGGTACTTAAAGGATTAAATTAAGAAAGTCTTTGCATAATAAAGCGCTTGAATGTTATTGATCAAGTCACTTTCTTGAAACATGCTTAACCCTTTAAACACGAAGCGTAAACTGTTTCATTTAAAGACCCAGTTCGTACCGCGCAGTAAACACTCTTTATCTCGGTTAAAAAAAACAAATCAATTTATGTTATATAAGGGAAAAGTCGCTGTTTCTTGTGATATAAATACAATACACATAAATACAGGTAAGGTAAAGATAAAGTTCGCCCTATAACAGGCCAAGAAGGCGTAGAGGTATAGCTCTATTCTTTCTTTAACCTCGGCGCTAGATGGGGGTGGGTGGTCAACGCCACGCCCCGGCCGCTTTACCCCCGGGAATGACCCGTTACCCATTGTACAGGTAGGCCTCAGGGCCGGTCTGGACGGGTGCTGAAAATCTCGCTCCCACCGGGATTCGATCTCGGGACCGTTCAGCCCGTAGCGAGTCGCTATACCGACTACGCTATCCCGGCCCACACATAAATACAGTGTGGGCAGAATGTGGAATTGTTGGATGTTAAAACTGTTGATGCATCAAGTAATCATTAAGCTTTAAGAGGTTAAAGACTGACCAGATACTTAACATATTTCGGGTCCCTGCACGCGAATTTAAGGTTTAAATTAATGTGTCTTCCAATCCCAGTGGCCGTGCGGTCTAAGGCGTGGGTCTTCGGCCGCTCGCTTCTTAGGATCGTGGGTTTGAATCCCACCGGGGGCATGGATATCTGTCTCTTGTGAGTGTTGTGTGTTGTCAGGTAGAGGTCTCTGCGACGAGCTGGTCCCTCGTCCAGAGGAGTCCTACCGACTGTGGTGTGTCTAAAGTGTGTGTGATCATGAAACCTCTACGAAACGAGGAGGCCCAGGCCCATACAAGGCTGTCGAGCCATAGAAAAAAAAATTAATATGTCTGCCTGACAGGAAATCGGTATTTTCATACGGATTTCTTCATTGTAGCCGCAAAGAACATACGTACCTATCTTTTCATTCCGTACAGTTTGAGAAACAGTCTTCAGCTACACACCGAACAAACAATAATAAACTAAAATAACAGCAAAACATGAAATTATAAGAGAACATTCACGAAACGTAGGCAGTTTAAATTGTAATGACAGCAAAATTTTATAATAACAAGCTTACAAATTATTTTTAAGGAGGCAATAAAAACAGCGGTTTAGCATAGTCTTCCTTGTAATCAAACAAATGGAAAACTGCTTTAGTGACTATGCAAAATACTGATGTCTTACACATCTTAATGGGTACTGCAGTTTATGTCAGCTTTAAGCTAATTTTACGTGTATAATATACATCTTTTTATCCATTATGTAGACTCTAATAATACCGTACATATCTACATACTTAGTGTGAAATATCAATGTGATTTAATACGACTTCTGAGCAATTTAATCTATAAGGCGGAAGTTCAGGCAAGAAACTTAGTATTCGGCGTAGCAGTGTTCATAACACGCACAAATCTTGCTATATATATATATATATTATTTATTACTGCAAGTGGGTTTATACCCAGTGGCAGTGGTACTACAATGACACAACACAGAATAACATACATCACGAAAAATAACACACAACACTCAAAACAATACACAACACACAAACTTACAAAAACAACAAAACACACATACTACAAAAGAAGAGTAACTAAGCCTAACAAAAAAACATAACGTAGATGAATCAGAGTTAAAAATAATTTGGTATACAAAGCAATGAGTCAAACATACTATACAAAAATAAAAATCCATATCTTGAAGAAGTGATGCACACACATTTCACCAGGACACAGTAATACATACGAAGAGTAAGAATGAAAACAAAGACGTTTCAACAATTTAATTAAGTGATTTCCTAATCTAGCTCAAGTGAAGTTCATTTAGCCCTTAAGAGCCACGATCACTTGTCATGTCACTTATCCAGTCGCATGCAATGTGACAACCATAGAATGACAAGGCACTTTGTGCTTTTCTATCGTAAGCCTTTGCCTAGGCCGTGCCATGGCTCAGGCGGTTAGTCGCCGGCCTCTCACCGCGGAGGCCCAGATTCGATCCCCAGTCAGTCCATGTGGGATTTGTGGTGGACAAAGTGGCACTGGGACAGGTTTATCCCCGAGTACTTCGGCTTTCCCTGTCAATTTCATTCCACCGGTGCTCCATTACTTGAAAAAATAAAAAAAAAACTGATCATCTTCCTCTTCATCTTCATCACAGGGTTGCACAATAAGCCTTAAGGCTGCGGTGCGTCCATAGCATCTGCTGCGGGGCCCTTCACCCAAAAAAAAAAGGCTTTCCCTGCAGCTTTCAGACGAATTTGGCTTCCTTTTTTATTAGAGTCTTGTCCAGTCTGTGATCTCGCCTCTTGGTTATTCGTTCATCCAAGAACGTGGTGCTTGTGTGTCTTCACTTGACTCAAACATTTGTGTGTTTTTGCAATCGTTCCTTATTACGTCTTAAAGATAAGCAAATTTTAAAATTTTAACATCATTCTACAATGAACAGTAAAAATATTTTTGCTTTACCGAATTAAATGAAAGCATTCTCTCTTTCATTCGTTTTAGTTTAAAAGGGTAACGTCGTTAATAGATGAAAAGTTTCACCCACAGGTTCTCTAATATATTGGATTGATATTTAACAATAATAGGAGCTTCTCCTTGGATTAGATAAGAGAAACATTATAGTGCCTCACTATAACAACACTAACGTGCATGGCTACCTTAGTAGGCACTGACTACAACTCAATGGTATCCGAGATTAATTACTTACAATGGGAGTCAAATTAACTACCTCAAACTCCTATTTAAAATTTCGACAATTTGTAATTTCAAGTAATCCTTCATACACTTCAAACTTTTTGAAATAACTTACACATTTCTACAAAACAAAAATAAATAAATCTTTATTCTTTGCACCCAATAAAGCTAAGATTTCAGAAGTGGTTGCATGTTGATCAGATTGAATCATTTTGAGACTTCGCGTTGAGTTCGAGGTTTTGAGGAATGACGCAAGCTGACGGTTGTAATGCAGAAGCTGAATGGTACTGGGAGGCAGAATACCTTTAACTGTATGAATGGGAAGTTACGCCAACACATGTGCAAGTTAGTGAAGCTTCGGCTACAAATGTTTAGCCTTGAATGGTAGCTGTAAAACTTTGTAACAAGCATAAGAGAAGAACACAGCTGATCACATGGGCCAGTAGCTGTAATTTTACACAGTGGCATATCAGTTGCTCTTTATAATACTTACTGGTGACTGCCCGTATATGATAGTGATATTTTCATGCGCTTTCGCAAAATTGCGAAAAGCGACTATTAGCTTTATCATGTCTGTCCTTCTCTGCGCATGGCACTACTCGGATCCCACTCAAAGGATCTTCATGAAACTTCATATTTGAGTATTTATCAAATATCTGTCGAGAAAAATCAAGTTTCATTAAAATCTGAAAAGAATAATGGGTACTTTACAAGAAGACCTATGTATCTTTTGGTAATATCTCGCTGAATTGTGCTTAGATTGAGACACATTTGAGACAGATTTGTAGAGAAAATCAAAACACACATTTTTTGTTCAATGACTTTTATCCGATAATAGTACCGTTTATGATATAATGTGGAAAAATATGGTAGGGCCAGACAGGCCACAGATGACAATTTAATGCGGCGCATGCGCTTTGCATGCTGAATAACTGAGGCTATAAACACACTCAGAATATGGTAAACTTATTGCTTTTCCACAGCAACTATGGTTACGCAAACTTGCCTCAATGTTATGTTGCACGTACATTGCCTACCTTGTTTTCACCTGCGAACCGACCCTCAATTTATACTTCTAGAAAAGAAGCCACCCTGTTACAATTGTTTCATTTCATATTGTAAACATTTTCCATTATCACACTTAAACATTAAATTGTACTTATATTTTGGCCGTCTTTCCGAAGTGATTGATTGAATACGAACTGAAATCTTAATTAAAACCGAAAGGGTTATGACGTTGGTGTAGTACACTTAGAATTCCTACTTGGTTTCGGGACTTTCTGTATGTTCTGATATCCTGAATAAATCACAGTGCTCCGGATAGTCGATTTGTTTTCTT
This sequence comes from Reticulitermes speratus, assembly GCA_021186555.1. NCBI lineage: Eukaryota > Metazoa > Arthropoda > Insecta > Blattodea > Rhinotermitidae > Reticulitermes > Reticulitermes speratus. Next base: position 9,775,087 of record JAJKFL010000005.1, read on the forward strand.
ACTGATGGAAAAAGATAGAGCTAATTGCCCTCTGGCTGACTCAACTGATAAGGTACCTTTTTTCATTATGTTATGTTCGGAAAACATGCAATGAGTAAAGTTCAGACACCAAGAAATTCTAAGTGGAATCTTTACATTGTACAACCATCTGCATAGCAATTAATATCTTTATCGAAATATTACATAATGCTCATAAAATGTAAGTAAATATGTGTTAAATTAATGTAATTCTGTTCCAAATTATCTTTACAACATTTCTTTTTAATTTTGGAAGAGTAACACTTACGTGCTTTCTTGTTTTAAATATCACAGGAATAACAATATTTTTGTCTTTTTTTTCTCGAAATACCTGGGGATAAATATTCTTTGTCACTGTCATGCGCACAACATGTCATACCAATTATAATGTCCTTAACCTGTTTTATCAAAGCTAAGAATGTGTCAAAAATCCTTTAATCAAGCCGGTGAAAATAAACATTATTTCAGATAAGAGCCACATCCAGAGAGCTAACAGGTGCTCAAGATAATCCCCCTACCTTAAGGAAGGCTGCATTTCAGGACGATACTCACAACAACACGTGACTCGAGTATGAACCAGTAAACTCTGCTATATAGTTCTACTTTTTAGGGAGCATTTTCCCTTGTTAAGGTTGCATTTGTCTAAGACAGGACTACGTGATATATGAGCACACCAATTTCAAAGAATATTCTAGTGCACCAGACTTTGAAAATTCAGAGGAAAAATTTGACAAATCACAAATCTCTCTATGTTCCCACAAAAATAGTTATATTAAACTATTCTATCCTCCCAGGAGACACCGCCTTAACGAAGCACTGTCCGTGTGGGCGGTGAGGGTTTGTGTGCCCCAAAGAAGCTGGGGGCTTAACCGGCGGTAGCTTAGCTACTGGTAGGGTCTCCCAAGCCGGGCAGGCCTTGGCGGAGGGACCAGACGAAGTGTGTTCCACAACGACCTGTCAGAACCAATAACCTATCCAAAATATCCTACCTATATTCCTATGAGTCACCAAAGCTAAGGTGTGAGGCATCGTGCCGAGGGCTGCATGACGCTAGGGTGATAAAACAGCAGTGTTGCGAACGATCCCCTTGGGGAACCGGGCAGCACCCCTTTGTATTTATGCCTTCCACCCGCAAGGGGTTCTGCGGGTGGTGACTGTTATTTCCCCATTACTCGTGGGAACAAAATGGACACAAAGAATTTAAAACCTAAACAAGGAGCAGATGTGGCTGCAGACTTGTTAAAAGAAGACTCCCATGTGGAGGTTGAAAGTGAATCCGTTGCTGTTTCTTCACAAGAGGACAGACTAGCTGCAGGTGTCTCTACGATCAAACTGCAGACTGGGCGTCTCTCTGGAGCGCAGCGAAGGAAACTAACTAGTAGATGAGGGTGCTGCAGGTAAATCTTCATCACAGTAGGGTGGCTTCGGCAGCCCTCTGTGTTGCAATGAGGAACTGTGATGTAGCCCTCATACAAGAACCATGGATCTACATGGGAGCTGTCAAAGGTTTAAAAGAGGTAGGTGGAGAACTAATTTATAGTAGATCCAATCTAAATCCAAGAACCTGTATTTTAGTCAAGAAAGACTTTCATATACTGCCGATGATGCAATATTGTTCTAGAGACCTCACGGTAGTCAAAATCAGGGGGTCGTGTGATAGGGGGCCGAGGGAGATCATTCTTGGATCGGCCTACCTGCCATATGATGAACCTGAACCCCCACCCCATTAGGAGTTAGAAAAGCTGGTGGCAGGATGTAGAGCAAAAGGATCACACATTGTCATCGGCTGTGATGCAAATGCGCATCACACATCCTGGGGAAGCACAAACATCAACACCAGAGGTGAGTATACGTTAAACTTCATTATGGCAAATAATTTAGACATAATGAATAAGGGTAACAGGCTTACTTTTGTTACTTGTAACAGGCAGGAAATCATTGACATCACTATTGCCACCTTCTATGCTGGCAATTTTGTTAAAGATTGGCATGTATCTGAGGAGGTAAGCTGTTCGGACCACAGATACATACGATTTAACATTACGGGAATCGACCGTTCAGTTGAATTCTATCGCAATCCACGCAGGACTGACTGGGAGTCCTTTAGAACTGACCTGAAAAGCCACCTGTGTGGGATGAAGGATAGGATTGCCAATTACATTGACCTGGAGATTGCTGCAAGGCAAAATATCTTGGTGGAACAAGGACCTTGAGGACAGAAGGAGGAAAGTTCGCAGATTATTTAATGCTGCGAAAAAGTCAGGGAATTGGACTGACTATAAGAACAGCCTGACTGATTGTAATAAGACACTAAGACAGGCCAAGAGAGAATCCTGGAGGAGGCACTGCGAGGAGATAGAAAAGGCTCCTGAATGTGCAAGACTCCAGAAGATTCTCTCGAAGGATGGGCAAAGTGTAATTAGCTCTCTCCAGTTAGAAAACGGAGAATACACTAACACAGAGAACGAGACTCTGGAGGAATTACTCAGGGTTCATTTCCCTGGTTCAAAAATACTTAATGAACCTTCTGGTGGAAAGGACGGTATTGAACTGGAGTCTCCTGAATGGAAGGCATCCAGGAGTGACTGGGCATTCTCCAGAAGGGTCGTAAGTTTTGGAAAATTGAAATGGGCTGTTTACTCATTTCAACCATATAAACCCCCAGGTATGGATGGAATTATGCCCATCATGCTACAGCAGGGTTTTGAACTGATAGGGGGAAAATTACTAAAATTACTAAGAGCTAGTTTGGCCTTAGGATACATCCCGATGAGCTGGAGGCTTACCAGGGTAGTGTTTATTACAAAACCTGGGAAATCTGTGACCCAAGCAAAGTCCCTGAGACCTATCAGCCTCATGTCTTTCGTAATCAAAATACTTGAGAAAGTAATCTATGTACACATCAGGGATGGTGTTTTGGTTGACAAACCACTTCACCAATACCAGTATGCCTATAGGGCAGGTGTGTCCACAGAAACCGTACTTCTCCAGGTGGTAAGCAGACTGGAAAGATCTTTGACAAATAAGGAGGTTGCGCTGGGCGCCTTCTTGGACATTGAGGGGGCATTCGACAATACCTCCTTTAGTGCAATTACTACAGCTGCCAGAGAACGTGGACTTGAGGAAACATGTTGCAGATGGATCAGGTCCATGCTTGAAGGCAGACTGGTACATACTTCCCTCATGGGCAGCAATCTTACTGCCCAAGTTGTAGGGGGGTGTCCACAGGGGGGAGTTTTGTCTCCCCTTTTGTGGAATCTAGTAGTAGATAGGCTTCTGGTAATAACCAATGACCTAGGATTCAGAACCTTCGGATATGCTGACGACATTGTCATCATAGTGCAAGGTAAATTTGAACACACTGTCAGGGAACTTATGCAAAGTGCCCTGGATGCAGTGGTAAATTGGGTTGTCAAAGAGGGCCTGAATATAAACCCTCATAAAGCAAACATAGTTCCCTTTACCAATAGAAGGATAGTGAGGGATTCAAGACCGATCAAACTTCTAGGTAAATAACTTGTGATGTTGGGGGAGGTTAAGTATTTGGGAGTGATTCTAGATTTCAAACTTAACTGGAACCATCATCTACAGAAAATAATTAGGAAATCAATGACCACCTTTACGGTGGTCAGACGAATGTATGGTAAGAGATGGGGACGTAGACCTAGTATGTTGCATTGGCTCTACACTAGGGTAATCAGACCATCTATTCTCTATGCTCCTTGGTTTGGTGGCCCAAGGTTAAGCAAAAGAGTACCAAAAACCAATTGGGCAGGATTCAAAGAATGGGGCTATGAAATCGACCCCTACTGCAGCAATGGAGGTGCTTCTGAATCTGACTCCGCTAGATCTATTGATTATGGCGGAGGTGAGGATGGCACTCTATAGACTGAATATAATTGAGCAACCAAATGTTCCCAAACGGAAGCAGGGCTGCTGAATATCTGGAGGAAGGTGGGTGACCCTTTATTTGATATGCGGTCAGACCACATAACACCAGCATACTACTACACCAAAAACTACATGGTTATTATTGACCAGGAGTTTTGGAGGAATAAAAATCCAAGGCTTCCCAGAGATGCCCTAATCTGGTTTACAGACGGATCAAGGGATGGCTCAGGGACAGGATCTGGGATTCAAGGCATAAGACCAGAGAAAGGCTTCAGTTTCTCTCTGGGTAAATTTGCCACAGTTTTTCGAAACGAAATACATGCCATTCTTCAATGTGCATGTGAGAATATAAGAAGGGCTTATCATAATAAGCGGATCCTTATTTTCTCTGACAGCCAGGCGGCACTTAAGGCACTCAACAGCCCAAAAGTAACGTCGAGACTAGTTGTAGAATGCATGGATGCTCTCTCTGAGCTGGCAGAACACAATGAGGTAACCCTCATGTGGGTGCCTGGGCATAGTGGCATCCTTGGTAATGAAAAAGCTGATGATCTTGCAAGACAAGGTGCAGCTAAACCATTACTTGGCCCAGAGCCGGCTCTTGGAATACCAAAGTGTTCAGCAAGAGAAGCAATCAAGAACTGGACTGAGTGTCAACATTTAACTACCTGGAACAGTATACCAGGTCACAAACATGGTAAACTCTTTATCAATGGACCATGCAAGAAGAAAGCTGATGGCCTGATTAAATTGAGAAGGAATCAACTTAGATCAGTAGTAGCATTCCTCACAGGACATGCACCTGTGAGGAAACACTTGAACATAATGGGCCTCTTCGAAGGAGATCCGACCTGCAGATTTTGTGGGTCGGAGACTGAAATTGTGCACCATATTGTTTGCGGTTGCGAGGCACTGGCTCGACAACGTTATAAGCTCTTTGGGAAGATGTTCGCTGAACCAAGAGATATAAGCTTGGCTCCACTAAAAGACCTGTGTCTCTTTATTAGTAGCACAGGGCTAATGAACCAATGCTGAAAGAAAGACTAAGGGTGAGCACAATAAGCCTAAGGCTGCGGTGCATCCGGAGCGAATGCCGACGGGCCCATAGAAAGAAGAAGAAAAAAAAACTGTTCTTAAAACTTATATTTTTTGAAGGGGACTTTCGTATAAAATTTCCGTTGAATATGTATGAAAAGTTCTGGGAAGTAAGTTTGATATAACAAATTTAATAATGCTGATGACTTCGGCAAAGCAACAATTACATGGTGTTACCTGCTATCTGATTTAAATTTGTTTTTTTTCCCCCTTTTAACACACATGACACTCTTGTAACAATGAATGCGGCCTCTGACAAACAGACCAGTATAAAGATAGCTTGATAGGGTCACACGATTGTTCGTAGGTAATTTAGAAGTTTGTTTTTTCAAGTGTCGACATCATAATACCAACTGAGGCATCTTGACTGCCTGTTATTGCTGCCATCTGGTGATGCTATCCAAAGTAAATCACGTTCTCATTGGCTTCAATGTAAATGAACAGAACAACGACAACAGTGCCGAAGATTACTAATGCCCTCCTTATATTAAAATGTATAGACAGGCACAAAGGTCAACAATCCTACTTCAGACCACCAGCACTGACATTATTCGACTTGGTAATCTCGTTAGTGTGATTCAGATAAAAGGGCCTTGAGCCTTGAAATGGTGCCCGTAATCTAGTGCAGCAGTAAGCCAAAGCGAGGTGTGCAACAATTTATCAGCCTTCATGCAAAACGCTGCCTTTACATTTGAAATTCGAAACACTTCACGTCTAGTATAAACGTACGTGCGAAGCAACTAGACAAACACTGGTACGGCGCTGTGTGTCATCAGAAGTAACCGAACAAGCACTGCAACTACAAAATACACCATCAGAAACAACCGAGAAAGAACCGGTACGATATAATGTACCATCGAAAGCAACTGGACAAGCACTGGTAATGTAGAGTGTACCACAGGAAGCACCTGAAGTAGCACCGGTACGATAAAGTGTACCATCAGAGCAAGCGGAAATTACTGGTCTTTGCAATGTACCACCAGAAATAACAGCACAACCACAGGTACGAGACTATCTACCATCGAAAGTCAATTCGGTTGCTATGGTGCTTATCGTAATAGATCGTATATCTCTTTCTCTCTCGCTCATACACACACGCGCATACACACACACACACACCCTATAAATGCATTACCGCTGCAGTCAAAAGGAATAACGTTACGCCACATACTGAATTACCAACTCGCAAAACACAAAAACATAACACTCTATTAGATCTACATCTGAATTAGACCAAACTAAATTTCTTAGTGTCATTTTTTCAGAATAGAGGGAGTGACTTTACAGAAGTGTCTTGGTCTCCAGATCCTCTTTGATGGAGAAAGGACGCAGTACATGACTCTGACAGACAGACAGACAGACGCACACTGTATGTACTCACTTCTGCCTTGTGTGAGAGGTTAGTGTGTATAGATATCCTGCTACAGAGTATGTCGACATACTTGAATCAGCTATGATGTCTAATAAGCACGTATGGATGTATAGACAAATACAATCGAACTAGGTTATAACGACATCGGTTTATGCGACAACTCGTATATAACGTCAGATATTCCGTGGTAACAATTAATTCCTCATTGTTAATCGTAACATTATACTCCTCGGTTGTAACAACACTCTTTTATAAGAACACAAAATATTCAGTCCCTTTCATGACGTTATAACCGAGTTCGACTGTATATAAATGAATTCACAATATTTATTGCAACATCTACAAAAAAAAAAAGAAACTGGTTTATAAATATATGACACTCCTCCTACATGTTTCTGTCTACAATGGCCGTCTTCAGGGAGGTGGTTATCAAAGGAAAAAGTAGTCATGGCCAAATATGTTACAGATATGCAGATATAAAGCTAAAATACATAGCCTTATATCTGCACATCTTTGATGTAATTAGCCATAACCACATTTATTTTGTGAAGGGCCCCGCAGCAGATGCTACGGACGCACCGCAGTCTTGAGGCTTATTGTGCAACCCCGTGATAAAGATTATTAGTTTTTTTCGTTTTTCCGTGTAATGGAGCACCGGTGGAATGAAATTGACAGGGGAAAACCGAAGTACTCGGGGAAAAATCCTGTCCCAGTGCCACTTTGTCCACCACAAATCCCATATGGACTGACCCGGGATCGAACCCGTGCCTCCGCGGTGAGAGGCCGGCGACTAACCGCCTGAGCCATGGCACGGCCTACATTTTCCTCTTATAAGCACCTTCCTGAAGACGACCACTGTAGGCCGAAACATGTAGGAGGAGTTTTATACATCTATACACTATTGTCTTTTTATTGCTGTGCAGTTGACGGGTTTTTCGTTTTCCGTGGCGCAACAGCCCCTAGTGGGCCAGGGCCTTCTCATTATCGAGTCTTCACGATCACACTCAGACACATCACACTCGGTAGGACTCCTCTGGACGGGTGATCAGCCCAACGCAGAGACCTGTACCTGACAACATACAACGCTTACAAGAGGCAGACATCCATGTCCCCGGCAGGATTCGAACCCACAATCCCAGCAAGCGAGCGGCCGCAAACCTACTCCTTAGACTGCGGGGCCATTGGGATCGGCAAGTTCACGTACATTATGCATGACATGTACAAATTACTAGTGTATTTCACGCACTTCATTAATACAGTGTATGCAGCACAATGCAATAAATTGATTTCGAAGGTTTTGAATATTTCGCTGCACTGCAGTCGATAGAGTGTTTAAAGCCTCAGCTATTGAAAGCCATTACGTTATTTCCGCCATCTTTCTAATGTATGTGCCATTTGTTCCAAACCTCCTCTCGTGCCACATGTAAACTTACTTTGTCCTTTCTTCCTTTGCCGATAGCTTTCGAGTCGCCATTTATGCAGCTGCTGGCAAGGTACTCGCACTTATACCGACTTTTAGGCGCATTATCAAAATTGCGAAAAGCAACTATTAGCTTCGTCATGTCTGTCCGTCCGTCTGTCTGTCCGCATGGAACAACTCGGCTCCCACTGGACGGATTTTTATGAAATTGGTATTTGATTATTTTTCGAAAATATGTACAGAAAATCCAAGTTTCATTAAAATCTGACAAGAATAACGGGTACTTTACATGAAGACCAATGTACATTTATTATAATATCTCGCTGAATTCTTCTTAGAATGAGAAATGTTTTAGACATAAGTTGTAGAGAAAATCAAAACACACATTTTAATTCAGTAACTTTTTTTTTTTCGAAAATCGTGCCGTGTATGAGTTAATGTGGAAAAATATGGTAAAGGCAGAAAAGCCACATGACAATGTAATATAGCGCACGCGCATTGCATGCTGGACAACTAACGCTACAGACACACACACTCATAATATGTAATACTTATTGCTTTTCCACGGCAACAATGGTTACGCGAACTCTCCTCAACGTTACGTTTGTACGTACATTGCCTGTCTTGTTCGAATGTTATTCAGCATATTCCGTAATACCGCCGCTAATGAAAATTCAATACTTGCCTCGGTTCAGAGGCATTTCTGTTATAAGAGAAATGCCTCTAGACCTAGGCTGATTCTGAGTTTATGGCAAGGGTTGAGTTAGTACATGAATATCATGGAGATCGTACATTGCCTGAGGCATATCAGTAAGTCCTAAACACAGCGTTTTGAAGGTTAGCTCTAATCCAATCAGTGGCAGATTCATTCATGTTCTGTATGATTGATTATTGGCATCACTTGGGACCGAAGCCGGAGCCCTTTTTAATAAGACCTACTACAATAACTACCGTACTGTGGTCTAGTGTAAGATAATTACCTTCTGTGATAGAAAACTTCCCAACAATGGCTGAGATGAGTGCTTATGTTGGCAGGACTGTAACGGGGACAAGAAAGTGGACTGTAACGACTTCGCGCTGCTGCATTATCAAGGTGCAGGATGTGAAGGTGATCCTGACGAAGGGTTTGAGGACTTCCGGACCAAGCTAAACGAGTGTCTCGCTGAGGTTGCCGGCTGAGTTTTACTGTAGCTAATTTGGCTGTGCTGTCAATAAAGCAAGTTTAAGAAACAGCATAAGAAATTTACGTACCGCATTTACATTCAGTGTCGTGGCTAAGTTTTTTGCTCGCTCGGTGGGCGAATAATTACAGTGGCCGCTCCTGACAGAAATTACGTACGTATGTCCTTTTAAAAAGTCACAATTGATTGTCCGTCTTTTTGGCTTCATAATTTAACATTTGTCGAGCCCAGAAAATGAAACTTTTGCATTTAAAATATATATTTTAACACCTATTTTGACGCACCTTGGAGTCTGCTGTCCGGGGCAGCTGCTCCGCTCGTCACCTCCACCCCACCCACCCAATATACTCCCCTGGTTACAACCGTTCGTCTTTAGACATCCATTTGCCTAACAGGGTAGAGAAGCATACGGACATTTCACCCTGACCTCGTAATGGAAAAACAGCGTCATAGAATTGTAATGTGTATTCCCTAATAACTTTTGACGATGCCCGATCTTCGTAAAACTAGGTATGTTATTCCAATGGAGATTATTGTTGCATGATAAGGGTAAAGACGTTAGCCATTCGGTGATTATCAGACAGCCTCTGGTACAACAAGTGGTACAACCCGAATTGTACCACTTGCAGTCTCATAAGGCAATGTTCACCTTAGCCGTACTTGCCGGATATTAATTTAAAAAATGCTCTGCCCCTTTAAGCATATGTACACCGTCTCGTGTGTTGGATAGTATCAATATGGCGTTGATGCGAACCTCTAAGAAATGCTCTGAGTTCTCACCGGATGAGTATGCGAGTTTTTGCAAACATTTCTGTATATGAGGCAGGCAGTCTTTCCTCTTCCGTCATGGAGTGGAGTTGCATCGTCCTGTTGTTGCTGGTCACCGGAAGTGAGTTTAACTTGTGGCGTGAAAGCCAACAGCAAGGTTTCACTCAGTAAGCAATTGTAACGTAAAGACAGACGAAAGTAGGTTGTGTGAGTGGAATGTTATTAACCCTTAGCACTCGAAAAACTTCAATTCCAACAGCTGGGTTTAAAGTTTCAAGAAAATCTCTAATCTTCGAATTTCAAAAGCAGTCATTATATGGCAGGAGCTTAGGAAGAACCAACATAAAACACTGCAAAATAAAGTGTTGATTTGAGCTCGACTTTGCAACTGATAAAACGGGAAGCGCTGTCCAGTTTATCTCGACATTGGACCAATCAGGTTTAATATTCAGTACACGTTGAATTAAGACATAATATGGTCTTTATATTCTGTATTTTATACACGTGCTGTGAATATGTTGGAAATATATTCATCGGGAGTGTTGGTAGTCGCCTACCAAACTACATGTTATCAGAAACTAGAGACCACAATTTGGAATTCTGCGCCGTGAAATCTCAAATCTCATAATTATATATTTCTTATCACGTCACAGTAAATGTGTACAACCTATAAAGTGTTACATGAACACCACAAGTTTGTGATTACTTCATAATACATATATAGCTGCTGTTGATTTAGTAACAGTTTCAGTCGACATACGTGCACAAATTATCTATTGCTGTCTACACACTAAATCAGTAGAAGAAACATTTTAAGAATTCGAGATCAGTAACTTCCGTAACCTAAACTTTTCATACCAGTTGTGCCATGATTCTACCCACCGGTAATTTTTTCATTAACAGTACCGTCCGTAATCGGCTGCCACAGTTTCTTTTATTAGGACGAGAGTTAGATCGCGTTGAGATGACATTGGGACCAAGTTGGCAGGAGGTTTAAGGAATGCATTTTATATGTTACAGCCCGAGAGTCGTGGCTGAAGTCAAGCGCCTAGAAGTATCGGACCTTCAGAAATGTAAAGTGTATTTACGTAATTCTAACGTTTGAAAGTCCCTACATGTCCAGATAATGAGGGTAAAACTGAGCCATGCTTGTGATTTATGGCTCAGGAAAATTACGTAAAAGTACGTAATACGTAAGTTGTGCCGGTACAAAGGTTCAGCACTCCACGGAGATTCGGCAAACTGTACCTTACACCCCGTATAATCGTAGTTGGACTGTCCCTTTAGCTCCTTTCCTCCCCTACCCTTTCACCTTTTGGGATACGACCAGAGTTTACCTGGTTAGTGGTCGGTAGTTGCTTTATCACTCTGCATCCGGGCTCGGAGCTACGAGCAACTAATTCCGGTCTCGGCCTTTACATCAAAATTCTGTTTCGGCAAGGATGGCAGCAGTCCTTGGTGTTGCTACGTCTAGAGGAGTTTGTAAAGACAGGCATCACCAAGTCTTGGTATGGTAAAGCTTTTCTGGAACCAGTCGTCTGTTTTGGTTATACTATTTCTTAATTTGTGTTGCACTCTGCAAAGACTGTAAGTACGCATCTGAAGTGTTTTATTTGTTATTTATTTTATTTGTTATAAATAAATCCTTAATGTTGATTTGGTGCATTGATATATATGTGGGGTGATCCACCCCAAACAAAACGATCCACGGTAATAAAACCTCTGAAAGCACGTCTTTCCAGACGTCGTAACAATTCGTCGGTGGGTCAAAATGTGGTAGCAGTTTAGCGTGGTTGTGTTTAGGTTTATCATGCACGTTAGTCAGAGTTAGCAGATTGCGTAACCTTGTTTAAGTATTGTTATGCACGGAGCAAAGTAGTAGCATTTTATATGAGATTGTTTGACTGTTGTCGGGAAGGATTTCTAACGGAGTAGGCTCATTATTATGTAGCTGGCTGCTATAAAATTGACTGCTTGGATACCCACGTCCAACTTGGGAGCATTGCGAACGCAACAAGCGAACCAGAGACGGTGGCAGTCGTCACCCACTGTAGGGTAAAGTGGGGAGGGGCTGTTAAAAACATCTCGTTGTGGTGAGTCAATAACGGATGAAGAAAGAAATATCAGTCACAAAAATATCTTCGGACAATAATTTTGTTATGAATATCCTATTTTAATATATTATTGCAAATATAATTTTAACACATTATTCTAGTATATAATTGAATATTAATTTAGCACATTTTCGGTTAAGAACAAAAATAAAACTCATTTAAAATGTAAGATTTAGATCTCAGTAATTTTATTTAATAATATTTTGTATACACGTGTTTTTTCTCATACATATAGCCTGTGCCTGATACTGGTTTCTAAATAAGCCGTAACATGTAGCTTCTTCGACAATAAAAATATTGTCCAAATAGAATTCTGATTGACGGTCCTTTATTCATCTGTGTCAGAGTCATACTGCACAGACGTCCCCTTATCATTGACACCTTGCAACAGAAGGGAAGGAACCACTTGTAAGACTTAGGCGTAGATGGGAAAGAAGTAAGAAATTTGGTCTTAAAGCAATTTGGTGGTGTAGAGTGGATTCATTTGGCTGAGGAAACAGAGCAGGTGCTGGCTTTTGTGAATATGACAATGAACAGAGTGGCATTCTAAGTTCTTACAGTGGTTGCTACTAAGAGTACTGTCTCCTAGGAAAAACAGCCTGCCAGATCTGTAGAGACAGCAGCTTCCGACGAAACGTCGGTAAATACGGCTACGGCTTCACATTCCAGACGGTAGAAATATTTGTAGCAATAAAATTTTATTTCCGTAAAATACGTGTAACTTCTTGTCTAGCTGAGCAACTAATGGCGTCTCAAAAACAAATGTATTTCATGTAGTTCATGTAGTTACGAGGAAATCTATGCTATGCTGTGTTCCGTAGCTTGGTTCTGTGATGTGCTTCGCGCTGCAGGAAGTTTCCCTTCCGTCACTAGGTACCCATCCTGCTGATAACGAAAGATGCATTGAAATTTACGTTTATAAATGAGGCTTAACGAACACCACACTGTGAGTACACGTGTGCATGTACGTACGGGTGTGCGCGTGCACGTGTCACTTTGAACTTGTAAAGGAACTAAACTAATTTTACGAAATTTGATATTATGTTTATGCGAGTGGAATTTATCGTAACTTTGTACTTCTTAATTTCCCACAATTAATCACAAGAACGCGGTGGATACACCGTCTTGCGAGGTGGGCTGCAACCTAGCATTACATAGTTTAGGATCCGGGATTTGACATATCATGGGACCAACACTTATGTGCCTTCATCGAAGGTCATCACCAAGTCTCTCAGCCAGTCCCGCACAAGGTCTTCTGTCTCTTAGTTCCTCCTCAGACTCTGAAGGTCAAAAAATGGTCATGTAACTCAGAAACTGTGAATCGTGTGTTTTCTCAAAGTTTCGCAAAGACAGGCGCCCACTTTATTCATCGTCATCCATATTAGTCCTATTTTCTTTGAAAACTGACAACATTTCCTCACATTCCCTTCGTCCATTGCACCATCAACACAGGATTAAAAAATCTGTCTGTGAATTTCCGCCAGACGAATATTTTTAGCATTTAAAAAACGTATCATCGACCGCACTTCACAGGTTGCGGTATTTTCGATTATGGTCTTCGTCTTTAGCGACTACAACGAATGGAGAAAAAATTATGACACCGCTCTACGCAATACGCAATACATGCAGAAGACGACTGTTCTTCACAGGAAGTGTGCGCGTCACCTACGCTCCACTGCGCACGGTCGGTTTTTACTTTCTTAACGCGCATGGTAATAGGAAAAATGAACTAAAAAAGAAGGGAACAAGGAAAAGTAAAACAAATAATATTTATGTAAAGTTTTATAAGAACGAGAAATATTTTTAAGCGAACAGTTTTTAAACAGTTTTATGGGGTATTTTTTTTAGATAATAAAAACTTTCAACATTCAGCAAGAAAAGTAATTAACCTCTAAGAAACTACTGAGAAACACGAAAACTACAAACCTTTGTACTGTAAGGCTATTAGTGATTATATATAATTTAGTACAATTTAACAGTGTAAATTAAAAACTTTTATTCGCTATCTGACACGGGAAAAAGGAAATGAAAAATTACAGTCTTTACGTGAAATCCTCTTTGTATTATTATTATTATTATTATTATTATTATTATTAGGACAAAATTTACTGAACTTTTCGATAATGTTATTTTATTTGGTAATAATATATTTTGTTTGACAGAGACATGGCTTAACGACCAGTGTTATGATCAAAATTTATTTCCCGATGGATTCGTTGTTTTCCGTTCTGATAGTGTTACCGTCTTTCTCCTCAATTTTGCCCGATGCTTTTTAAAGCTCACAGAGAAAGAACTAGCTAGCGTTTCACATGCTCTATCTCATGGAATATTTTACGTGTAGGCTGTCTCAGTCGGACTTACGTCTAGTCAGTTTTAGTAAGAACAAGTTTAATATTTGGTATTACTTTATTCACTGTTTCTACACACTTATAACCTGGTAGACAGCAATCTCTCAACACACCGCAGATACCTGCGTCTCTGCGGGCACCCAAAACAAATCTCACCGAACATTATTGGATCAGTTCGTTTCCCCCTCCCCAACTCCTCTATATGAAAGAAGTAAGGATGGTAAAGGGGTGGAATGGAGTATGAAGAAGAAGAGACCAGGTGTCCCGCGCCAGTTTAGTGATATATATTGACACAGGCAGACCAGTTGTAGTGAGTTTAGATGTTTGTATTGTTGTAATAAAGAATAAAGTTTAACCCATTGGAAAAAGCATTCACGTTGTTGAGTGTATACCAAAATCAGTAACGAACGGTTACGTACTCTCTCCACAACTCACATCCAACTCGCCCTTTTAACCTACACTCAAGCTGGACAATTCCCAGCGGTAACAACAGCGGTTATTTGCCATGTGTGGTATGAAAAGTGAACAAGCAAGTGCAACCCTTGAGGATCACATTGCCACAGAACTTGATAATATAGCAATAGAAATGTCATTACTGGGTGAAGCAGCAGGCATAGATGTTGAATTGGAGCCAGAGGGGAATCATGTTATTCCGTGTCATGATGCTGGACGTGATTGGGAACAGCAGCTGCTGGGGGCTGCATGGGGTGATGAGCTCACTGCAGGTGAGGAAGCAGACAGGACAGAGGAGCCATCAGTAATGCCTCTACCCCTCAGCCAGGCTCTGAACAGCATTGCTGCTCTGAAGGCTCTTGCCAATGAGCTAGGAAGCTATGGCAAGCTGAGGACAGAGGACAGAGGAAGAATTTGAAAACATCATAGTGAAAGAGCGCTGCCATTACTAGAGATTACAAGTTTTTATGTATAATTTATTTGAAATAAACAGAGAAGTGTATGGTTCTTCTAGGCATAACTAAATCATTTGTAAGCCCAGTCTGCCACTCCACAGGCCCTGATCATATATGAAGAGCTTGGTGCAGAAATCAGACAGGGAAATATCTTCACTGACTTAGTATTTTTGTAGTTCCTGGGCATACACGTAGCTAGAAATAAACCAATACTTGTTGCACCTAATTTAGTTTCCACAATCATCCTTGCCTCTGTAGCTGATATCCAAGGCTCGGAGTGGGCATAGATCTAGAGTGATAACAGCTCGTCAGTGCCACGAGTTCTTGTATTTAACAAAGCTGTTTGTAGTACCTTACCCTTTAAAAAACCTGTACACATCAAAAAGCACCCCAAAGATTTATTTTTTATACTTAGTCAACAAGGAAATTTACTGCATTTTTAAGACATGCTGAATAATTTCTGCTTTATTTTCTACAAAAAGTCATTTATTTCATAATTTTATCATTTTTTGTTCAAATAATATGTTTTTCATTAACCATGCACTAAAATGTAAATACCACCACAGTCAGATCAAGGTTAAGGCAACTGCTGTTCCCAACCTGTAGGAATGAATTCCTAACCCGCATCATACTAAATTCCACTATGTATTGGTTAGGGTTAAGGAATGTCTGCTTATTTCTTAGAAGTAATTTTCATGCTGACTAATATTATTGTCTGTATGAATCAGGCATAAAAGCAACAGTTGTTTATCCTGTCTTATGGAATTACTGTGATGACTTAAGTTTTTCTGGGCAATCAGCCATGTTAATGTAGGGTTCGTATTCAACCTTTCAAAGACTCTGTCTCTATCATCTAGGGTTGACGTGGTAAGTGACATGGCCACTCATTTTACAGTCGTTGAACATTATTATTAGAATTGTTAAGTTCTCGTGTTTACTCACTGTCACCATTCCACTGAGTCACTTACATGTTTGATGAGACGATACAATCACAAATTAAAAAAAAAATCCTTGTCGTTGCGAAACTATTGTTGATATGTCGAACCTTCTGTCTTCTGCATTGTTAATGGCAGATTCTATGCTACAAAGGGGATTAAACGTTTTTAGGTGCGTTCGCAAAATTGCGAAAAGCGACTATTAGCTTCGTCATGTCTGTCTGTTTGTCCGTCCGTCCACATGGAACAACTCGGCTCCCACTGGACGGATTTTCATGAAATTTCATATTTGAGGATTTTTCGAAAATCTGTTGAGAAAATTCTAGTTACATTAAAATCTGACAAAAATAACGGGTACTTTTCATGAACACCTTTGTACATTTATGATAACACCTCGCTCAGTTTTTCTTAGGATAACACAGACAAAAGTTGTAGAGAAAATCAAAACACACATTTTATGTTCAATATTATTTTTCCGAAAGTCGTGCCTTTTGTGATATAATGTGGAAAAATATGGTACAGCCTGACAGGCCGCATGCGCTTTGCGTGCTAGGTAACCAAGGCTACAGACACACACTCGGAATATGTAATACTTATTGCTTTTCCACGGCAAAAATGGTTACGCGAACGCGCCTCAATGTTACGTTTATGCTTACATTGCCTGCATTGTTTGTGTAACTACGCTTATTATGCTCGTCAGTGATCACTGGGTAAGTTGACCCCAGTTGCCGCGCGGTCTAAGTTGTAGGTCTGCGGCCGTTTGCTTTGCTGGGATTGCTAGTTCGAATCCTGCCGGGGGCATGGATATCTGTCTCTTGAGAGTGTTGTGTGCTGTCACGTAGAATCCTCTGCGACGGGCTGATCACCCGCCCAGAGGAGTCCTACCGAATGTGTGGTCTGTCTGGCAGACTAGGAGCTGTCGCGCCACCATGGAATGGATCAGTGGGTAAATGACCGATATTAGGTACACGCTGTGCTGAGCCTCTTGCTTTTTTTCTCCAAATATATTAGCATGTTCATATTGCTTACGCAGCACATACAAATATTCTTAGAGTTGTTCGTGAGTAAAGAATTGCAAAGGGATTTGTATTATTATAAAAATAATCTATGTTTCTATTGTACATTGCTTTAAAAAGTTAAGGAATAAAACAGAAAAGAAACGCAAACCAAGAAACACAGCGCTGTTGCCCTTACCTTCTTTTATAGTAGCTTGTACTTCAGTTTAATATGACGATTGCTCTCAATCAAAACGCAGAATTTGGGAGTGTTTTCTAATTGTAGGATTAAAAAACATCAGGTGAATTAGTAAAGGAAGGCACTAAGAACTGTAAGGACTTTAATAAGAGATTACGATATGACGACGTGTCAAAGGTGTACGTTTTAAATTCAACAATTAGATTGAACGAAAGATTAAACAGCCAACCATGAATGCAATAAGGGGAAGTCGGGTAAGATTACGCACCTAATTTACGTTTTTAAAATTCTCGGAAACGATTCATAGGAAGTAGTTGGTTTAAGGAATGCAAAACGGCTGAAGCATTGCCGTACATTATTAGAACACCAACTGATATTTTACTGAATACATTTTGAGTTACAAAATAATTTTCAAGAAATGGGAAATGCGCACTCTTAGCCGACGTGTCGGGTAAGAGTGCGCAGAAGGTCGGGTAAGAGTGCGCATCAGGAAAGTGACAATAATTTGCGTAGATTCTTAAGTAGAACAGTAGTCACATGCAAACTGGCCTGATTCGTAAGCTGTACAAGTTCACGCCACCATTCCTTATATCTGTGACACTGTATCCAGTCTTCCTCTGGTGGATCATGATATTCCTCTCCACATATTCGACACATAATGTTAGACATAGAGACAACAGCTTTGTCGACCTGCTTTCGTCTTACAGCTGTCCGTTTATATTTTCCATTCTTCTCCCCATCTTCAGTAGCATTCTCTCGTAGTTTCTCATGTAAAGACTTCTTATATGGAGAACTTGTCAAGATTTCACTCTTTCTTGCTTTCCTCTTTCTTTTATTACCCACCGTTACTCGTGGTACAGGGCGTATCATTGTTGCAGAAACGTGAAATTTTGAAAAGGACGTGTAGCTTCTTGATGCTGCTTCTTCTCTTGAAGTATCAGACGCAAGTACATCTGAAGGCGCAGCATCACTGGTTGAAGTTGACGGTGTTAGCGACGCCTCATCACGTTGTTGCATAACAGTTTCTCCAATCGTTTCCTTTGCTTCTATGTTTGGAAGAAATGAAACTTGTGCAGGGCCGAAATCTTCAGGTGAGAACACGTGGGGGTTAAAGGGATAAATTCCGCACGCCCTGAAGCTGTTCTCCGCTTTGTCAAGTGTGGCCACCCGCACGTAAGCTCTCTTAAATAAGCCAGCTACTTTTCTTTGTCTTATCGGCTGGTTTCCATGATTCACAAGAAAAACATCACATTCTTGCGAGTAAGCTGATTTCAGGGGCCCAAAAAATCCACAGTAAAGAGGCTGGATCTTGTGTGATCCATGAGGAGGAATACTTAACAACGCTATGTGATTGCCTCTGCAGAACGTAATGGCTCCTAGGCTGCAATGGCAAATGTGGTTATCCAAAACAATTAGCACTGGGTCAGTTTCTGTGGCCTTGACATGGTTCTGAAAATGCTGCAGCCATTGCATGAAGAGATCTGTATTAATATATCCTGTGTCAGATATCAAATGAAGAGTTCCAACTCTTAACCGACACGTCGGCTAAGAGTGCGCATTTCTCATCTCTTGAAAATTATTTTGTAACTCAAAATGTATTCAGTAAAATATCAGTTGGTGTTCTAATAATGTCGGCAATGCTTCAGCCGTTTTGCATTCCTTAAACCAACTACCTCCTATGAATCTTTTCCGAGAATTTTAAAAATGTAAATTAGGTGCTTACTCTTACCCTACTTCCCCTTACATGCCTGAATCGATGACGCAACACACAAGAGTGACCAGTTGCCCGCGATCTGCGGACACAGTCTTGCTCACTATTCTTTTTCCTTTTCTTGCAATCACCTTGGGCAGCTTGTTAGGAACAGTGTTGATGCCACTTTCATCCATGTTGAAAATTCAAATACAGCACGTAAATTATAAAAAATCTGGTTACTTGAACTTAATTGAAGCCTATAGTTCTCCCCAGGCTGCATTTCTCGGGCAATCTAATTGATAAATTTTGTCTTCTGCAAAAGCTGATCACCCAATCCTTTCCAGCATTCTTCTTTCTTTGTTAAATCTGTGATCAATACCGTTACGGTCAGCGTACTCAAAGGCTAATTCTTTTAGCATTCTTATAGTTAGACCATAAAATCAGGCGTCTAAATCTCTGCAATAATCAGCTAACTCTTTCTCTTCCTCATTTGAAAATGTAGTCTTGAAGCGACCTAGAGAAGTCGGTACTGTCCCTATCTTCAGCCTCTTTCTCAGGGTTGATTCAGGTACTCCCAAGTCTTCAGCGATTGACCTCTTCCTTTCTCCAGCGTGTAGACGTCGGTTAACATTATCCACGATTTCGGTCGTGAACTTTAATGACATTTCCGTCTTCCTCTTGTACTTGCCCATTGCCTCTAACAGAGAAGAACACTGTTCAGAATGTGAAAACCGTCCTTTAAAAAATAAGAGTAAGGTGTCTTTGTAGTTCATGTAAATGTGGTTCGTCTAAGAGTGCACACACTCCTACCCCGCGCACTCTTAGACGACACGCCCACTTTGAAAATCTTTTCCTGTAACCACCATGTTTGTTACATTGTGTGGTTGAGTAAGTAGCCAAATAATGATTTGATTACTGGGATTTTATAAGACACAGGCTTACCTTTTGTCCGGAAGTCTTTCAGGAGAAAATTCTTACTTCGTCAAACAAAAAAGTTACAGTTTTTGTAACCAAAACTGATAAATGCCACTCACGTTGAACACAAGCGTCACACCTCTCTGAGTCTTTTGCTCCACTGCCTGTAGTAGGTGCATTAAATGCCACCGTGTTTATTGTGCTGCTACCTACCACTAGTTTCGAGAAATTGGCACTGCGCACTCTTAGAAGCTGCGGACTCTTACCCGCCCCTCCCTTATATGAATTCCTGATTATGTTTAGTGTCGTTTACAATACATGAGATGTCAGTATGTATTCCACGTGTGTCACATTTCAGTACAAGTCCTTGTCTCTGTAGGAAGAAAGCGATGACATGTGTTTGCTAGTCCTCGATATGGAGACTACGTACTATCGCAGCCTTTGTTGTGTGACCGAAGGAAACATTTGTTGCCGTTGGGTCTGTAAGTTTCTTTAATCCCCACAGGAGAAGGCTGTCATAGATTTTAACGTGCAGATTGGATGACGTCTGAATAACTGACGAGTTTTCACAGAAACAAAAAAGCGAAAGAAGGAACACGGGTTCAAGGGAAGTTCTGTATTGATTGGCCAAGGACGGTTCCGAAACTTCACTATCATAATAAAATTGAGAAATTCGGGTTACGATGAAGTCAGAGCCGTTTACCATCAATTTTCAGCTGCGGTGATGTGGATACTCCGCGTGACGCAACACAGGAAAATCTGACTCCGCGTGACGCAACACAGGAGTGGAACACAGGAGCTTGTGGAAAAGTTGAAGGCCACGGCTCGGCGGACTTATAAGCCAGAAGCCTGGTTCGCGCGGGGCAGTGAGATCAAACGCATGATGGCTGGTGGATGGACCCGTGTGTTGTTGGCCGTAGTTGCTACCGCAGTAGCGTGCGCCTTCTTCGATGTCACGGCCGGTAAGTGAAATTCCGTTGCTTCTTTTTTCACCAACCACTACACTTATTGTTATTAGTCGTAGTAGTAGTAGCAGCAGTAACAATGTCACTATCAACTCAGTCATGTAACTACGCTTCCGACAGCTGCAGGGACTTGCACTGAAATGTCAGAGATTAAGGAAGGCGAAATGCACTTTGAACTATCGTACAGTGTAACTGAAATTAAACGAAGCCAGGAATTTTATTTTATTTAATTATGGCTCGACAGCCCTATATGGACCTGGGTCTCCTCATTTCGTCGAGGTTTCACGATCACACACTTTAGACACACCACACTCGGTAGGACTCCTCTGGTCGAGGGACCAGCCCGTCGCAGAGACCTCTATCTGACAACACACAACACTCACAAGAGACAGACATCTATGCCCCCGGTGGGAATGGAACCCACGATCCTATTAAGTGAGCGGCCAAAGAGCCACGCCTTAGACCGCACGGCCACTGGGATCGGCAATTTTAGTTCATATCATGTAGTATATAGACCTACGTACATACATACATATATACACACGTACATACATACACATACGTACATATATACATATACACACTCGTACACATATATATACATACATAGATAGGCCCATATACATACATACATACATTCATACATACATACGTACACACATACACACGTATATAAATAATATATGCATTCATTCGTACATACATACATACATACATACACACAAACACATTTAAACACATTCTATAGTCATTTCATTGCAGTGTTTTATGAACAAACGCTTAAGCACAGCACAGCTCATAAAATGCCCTGATTAGCATCATCATTAGCATCGTCGTCGTCTTCATCATCTGAAATAGAAAAAGTAACTAGTTAAGAGTGCCATTTGCAACAGTTTGTACCCTAACTGTTAAAATATTCGGTGATTACACAGCATAAAGAGGAGTGAAACAGATGGGGTATGTGAAACGCTTAGAGGAACAAGAAATGAACACGGAATTTTAGTTGCAAATTTTCAAAGAAAGGCACCACTTGGACTATACAGCATTGAATCCAACTAATCGCGCATGTAACCGTAAATGTTTATGAAATTTATGGTTACATGTGCCATTAATTGGACTAAATACTCTATAACAATGGCTCCCAAAATGCGCTCCGCGGATCCATTCCGCGACCGGTTCCCAGGACATCCGTGGATACATTTCTCTAATGGCTACATTGAAGTTTATTTATTTTTTAAATAAAGGAATAATGCTTTGTTAAAAATAATCGCAGAACTTCTTTAATTGGCGATATGTTTGTTTCGCGTAACCGTCAGAATATCTAATTAAGAAACTTCCTGTGCCCACGAAGCGAGCGACAGTCCTGTTAACTAAGGGCAAATGATGCAATGCATTGTTACGTATGCTATTGATATGTATTCGTAGCTATCTAAAATCAGTTCTGAGATATACATTTTTAATTTGGATATCTATCATCCGGACACTATATTTACGTGAGCAAATGATATCAGAGTCGTTGGTTATTTTTTGAAACCAAAAGGTGTCCGCGAGCAAAAACGTTTGGGAAACACTGCTCTATAGCAAATATATTGCACGGAATGTAGATAATAATAAACACCCCCTAGAATTCATTAGCCTAGATAGAGGATAGCATTAAAACTTAATTTAAAAGGAATAGGTTGTTAAGTGTGAATGGCATTGGAACTGCTGAGAAATAGGAACACAAGAATGGCTTTGTGAAATTCGAGTTCCGTAAAAGGAAGAAATTCCTTGACCAGAATAATACATGTTAACTTCTGAGGAATAAATATCGTAAATTTGAATTATCTGTGGCAGTAGCGTCACTGCACAACAATACACGAAAATATGAATTTACACAAAATAAATCATCACGCTACATCCGTGATCAGTTCCCGCTGGCATGAAACACCTGTTGCTTTCCAGTTTTCCTTCCGAGTCCTTTTATTGTCGAACGTTTAATTAGGCTAAGGTTTACAGCGATGTGTCACGTCATTACTGCGACCTTGGCGCGAAACGAACCGTTGGCGTAAACATTTAATTTGTGCTGCCATCTAAGATACTTAGAACCATTTTATGTGTCTTCGTATGTGTAGGAATTCTGGCTCGTTTTCGAGTTACAATGAATTCTGAGCAATAAAATTCTGTAGACATTTGGTAGAACTCTTCGGACAGGGTTTAGTCTTGAAACTTGATAGTTGAGGAAGTGGGACAAAGAGGAAGGAATATAAAGTCCGGATTATTGATCAGTACCTGTTTGAATGTGCAGACAGCAGTGACCGCTAGAACAGTCAAAATGACAGTTCTGCAAAGCGCAAAAGAAAAACGTTTTAGTACAGGAAGTAATCGCAGGGTACAAACCCCAACCCACACTACACGCATTCCTTTAAATACCTTTCAAGTTTCAAGTTATCAGTCCCAGTCTGTACACGTGCCTACGCAAAGTGGTGACACAGAGAGGATTTGTCCAAGTTTAGTCGAACGAGTTGTTACAGGTACTTGTATTACGTATTACTCACTATTTGTACTGAGTATTTATTTACAGATAGCAACAAAACCATATGCTAGGATTACGGGATGAATAAATTACCAGTACAAGTATGATTAGTTAAAACTGTTTACTAAGGCCACTCAATGTGACTGGTGTCTTGTCTATTTCTCGTAATTTCTGCTCAGATCGGAACATACGTTGGTTATGCTGAAGGTATAGTCATTGTTACATCTGCTCCTTTCATTCATTTTCAGTTATGTCAACCTCGATAATCCTAGTGCATAGACACAGACATTGGTGTAACTTGGGGGGGGGGGGGGGGGTGCAAATGTCCATCCAATATTGTTTCTACCTAAGAAATTTTTTTTGGTTATTGAGTTGAAGAGGGGCAAATAAAAAATTTAGCGAGAGGGGAAAGGGGTGTATATATACTTATTAATTTATTTATTTATTAAAGGCTGATTCAAACCAATTTCCCCCTTATCCTAACTTGACTCCTTCGTAAAGTAAAGTTCCTAATACCCATGGTCGATTTTGCTCCCCCCCCCCCCACCCGCCGCAGTATTATTAGCCACGTTACGTCCATGCATAGAGGTTGCTGAGAGTGACTGCAGGAACGACACGTGCTTCTCAACATTGGAAGGAACTGTTTTTGAAATAGCAGCCTCAATCTCACAACTCAGTGTTACAAAAACTTACCATATGTGTGGTATATATTATACAGGGTGAGCGAAGACTCCATGTGCACCTGTCGGAAGTAGGATATACTCATAGGATAGGGTAGAACTCTCAGTGAATGAATGTACAGTACTACGCCGAGAGCGCAGAGTTGGAGGGGGTTGGGACTACGTGACAGAGGTCACGTATGCCACGTAGAGTGCCCTACTCCTATTATGGGACATTTCCACTTTCAGGACAGTGCAGCACCCTTCTTTCACCGGTGCAAATGAAATTTTCGCACACCCTATATACTGCACTACAAGACGGAAGGTCGTGGGTTCGATTCTCGATGGGAGTCACTGGGATTTTTCATCGACCCCAGGGCCGACTCAGCCTCTAACAGAAATGAGTAAAGTGTAAGGGGGGTAAAGGCAGCCGGTGTGTAGGGCTGACAACCGTCCCACCTTGTCTAGAAATTCTGGGAGCCTCAACATCTTGGAGTCCTAGGGACCTGTCCAGGCCTGCATAAGGATATCTTTACCTTTACCTATATATATATATATATTAATATATATTATTGTAAATTAGCAAACGAACTCAATTTGGGACCGAACGTTTTAAAAAGTAAGATGCTCTGAAGTATTCAATTCAACAAGAAGATCTGTAGTAAAGTTGCTTAGCCGATTTATTATGCATTGAGGATCAATTAAAGTCCAACCGTGTAACTGAAAATATAAATATAGGTATATAGTATAAAGATGACAAGAATTCAAATGTACTCATGATTAATAATTGGAAGTGACGACACTTCAGAAACTCTGCGCCAATATTCGCACATCGCCTTAGCCCCTTAAAGCACAGTGGTTGGTACATGCACTCTATGCTTCAATGTTAACAAGGAATTCCGCTAAAATCTACTTACACACAGATTTGTACTTTTTATCGCCGGACTCAGCAATGCGACACATGCCACATCATCGGTCGATATGCAGCAACGAGCAGTCTGGCCATAAAAATATTCTTCTGCACACTTGTATAACTATCAGTATTGTTGTTTTATTTTGTTTTACTTTTTAAAATTATTTTGGATTCTGTATACGTTAAAGTTTTTCGGACACTGCCCCAAAGATTGCCATCGTTGCCTTATCTCTAAATGTCGACTTACAGAGTGTGTGCCGTACGTAGTGTGCAGACGTGTTTATGAACTGTCGTCTACCCGAATTTATCGCCACCAAACAGAAGGCTAAACACATTTTTCGCACGGCCGCCATATTGTTACTTTACATTTTATACAAACTACTGACTTCATGATATTTTGATATTGTGCAAATTCTATTAAAATGTAAAGCTATCCCTAGACAGGTCCCTAGGGCTCCAGGAGGTTGAGGTTCCCAGGGCCTCTAGACCAACGGCACACGAAGGTAGCAATGTTGTCAGCCTTACGCACCGGCCTTTACCTGGGCAAATATAGCAGAATATTCTTGAATGTGATCTGAAAGAAAGAAGATATGAGTCTGGGAATTTGATCCAACTGGCTCAGGATATGGTTCATTGGCATGTTGTTATGATGACTGATCTTCGGGTTTCTTGCAAGTCGTAGAATTTCTTTCGTTTCCAGGAAGCTGTTTATTTAGTTTGTAAGACAATAGCAAACAAATTATTTAATATGTCAAATATCAGGTCTTCCATGCCACATATATAATATTAAAATATATGGAATTTCAGCTGTGACATATGTATAGTGTGATGCTGCTAGTGTAAAAATTTGTTAAGTAACGTGGCGATAATTCGTGTCATTTATGTGGTTTACGTCCGAAACAACTGAATAGATTTTCACAGATTTTGGTATTGAGAGTTACATTAAAATTTATTTATTCTTATTCACTGAGTTCCTAAGGCGGCAATAAATTCGCACAAATCTAAAGAAAAAAAGGCGAAGAAAGCGCTGTTTTCAAAATGAAAATTTACCGAAACTATAAAAACTTCAAATTTACTCTTATTCGCAACAGACTGTGCGAGCTATACCCTTTTCAAATCGAAGTAAAATTAAAAGAAGTGCTTAGTGCACGGTCATAAATTGCTTTCCAGGGTGTGTTAATAGATATGAAAGGAGGTTATGAGAAATCAAAACGAGGAATACTTCGGTTTTCCACCGTTAGTTTCATTCCACCGGTGCTCCATTACTTGGAAAAACAAAAAACTGATCATCTTTCTCTCATCTTCATCACAGAGTTGCACAAGAATCTTTAAGGCAGCGGTGCGTCCGTGGCTTCTGCTGCGGGGCCCTTCAATAAAAAACCTCAGACAGGGAAGAGAAACCGCAGAGCAGCGAGGGACGTCGCACACACACACCACACACACACAACACACCACACATATACACACCACACACACACCACACACACACATCACACACACACCACACCACACACACAACACACACACACACACACACACACACACACACACACACCACACACACATCACACACACACACACCACACAACACACCAACACACACACACACACACACACACACACACACACACAACACACACACACACACAACACACACACACACACACACACCACACACACACACCACACCACACAACACACACACACACACCACAACACACACACACACACACACACACACCACACACACACACACACACACACACACACACACACACACACACACACACACACACACACACACACACCACACACACACAACACACACACACACACACACACACACACACACCACACACCACACACACCCCACACACACACCACACACCACACCACACACCACACACACACCACACACACACACCACACACACACACCACACACACAACACCAACAACGCAAGTTTACTTTCGACAACCACCTATACCTGAAGTGCATGACATTTCGTAATCTGTTTCATAAGCTTTGGCAATAACTTCAATGTGTAAATTGACATCCTGCTCAACCATTCTGCCTTCTTGATACACAATACTGTTAGTTTCTTCTTGTATCAATCCCTCTTTTCAAATATCCACTACAACACGAGATATATTCTGTTTCCCTTAATGCGCTCGGGGATATTTTTTTCAGGACCAAAATGAGCTGTAAATAATCATTACAATTATATTAACAAAACCGAGAATAAAAACTCATTGAAAATTGAAAATAAAGCAATTACTGTTTAATTAATATCGGTTTAACTTTTATAAACTAAATATACACGTGTTATCTAGATTCTTAATTGAAAACAAATATATCTGTACATCACTATGACAATCTTTTTAACGTATTCATTCTTTATGTTGCTTTGCTGGCCTTTCCTTTGTGTCCAAATTTTAAACAACTCCTTGTGCTTTAATTTTGTGTTTATCTGTAAATAATTGTGCGAAATTTTTTCGTAGTTAATTATAAATTATATAACAATAAATATATAGGTATATGTCTAAGAATATAAAGTGTATATTTATAAACATAACATACATAATGTGTAAGCTGGTTAGCCATCCACACTCTACTAACGTTTTATTAAAGTCGAAAGTGGTCACTCAAAATGTTTGATTACGTGTCAAACCGCATGATCAAATTTTCCAAGTACATGACACTAATTTATGCAGTCGTTAATATCTTCCAGAGTAGCATGTATTAGCAGTTAATTTGTTGTATAATATTAATAAAGTTTGGACTTTGAATAATGCAGAAAACGGAGCTGGATCGGCTCAGATCAATTTTACAGCTCTATGTAAATAATGAACTTAAAATTTTATGTAACAAAAAAAATCAGCATAATATAAATTGATATAAAAATTATTTATTTCCATTGAAATGTAACGTTTTTAATTAGTTCACAAGTTGCTTAGCTTTATTGCTCTGCACCGTAATCAATTCACTTAATAAATTAAATTGTCACTGTAAAAATAATTAATAAAATCACTTCGAGGATTTGCTTACAAATTACTTTTCCAAACCGCTGCTACTAACAACGCTCTGTTTGTATCGGTCCCATCTTCAAGGGTAATGAAGTAAGACTTCTTGACCCTTGAAGATGGGACCGATACGTTGTCCCGAAACGTCTGTAAATGATTATCACTCAACGCCGCGTAATATCCCAGAAGAGCGCAGATCTCATCAACATCGCCGTGGATACCTGAAATAGCGCTCTGTTTGTTTGCCGGTACCGAAAACAAATCCATCCCAAATGTCATAAAACGTACATTTTCGTTACCCTGAGAACTTCCTGTTGCCCCTCAAGTAGATTTTTAAGAATTTTGTGGAAGTCAAGGAATTTTAATGTTGGCCAGGTCTCGCTTAATTTGACCCAATGTACAGCGTCGCAGACGAACATCGAACCAAGGTACTCTGGATCCAATTCGACAATAGAGTCGTTTGGTTTTCCCTCAGCAGTCTGCTACACAATTGTTTTACCTGAAAACTAACAGCGCGAAGCAACTAATACACTGACCCTCAGCAGCCTGGACGTAACTGATACGCAGTCCTTATCTGAAACGTGACCGCGGGACGCAACTAGTAAACCCCGGTTGTGCCTGACCACTGTTAAAGCCAGTTTATTAGACACGTATAATTCCTTTCCCTTCCCCCTCCCCCTTCCGCCATACCATCTAACCCCATCACTTGCCTAACCCAAGACCACAGATCATCTAATATCCCAAGACCATTTCCCTTGCTTCCACCCCTAAACCACTGGGAATGCCAGTATTCTTCCGCAGTTAATAGCCTACCCTTCGGGATGAAAAAGTTCATTATCCGTTTTCGTCCACGGGCATGTCAGTTTCCGTCCACGATGAATCCCCTATCCTTCCCGAGTAAAGCGGTCATATCCGTTTTCGTCCACGACCAACATGTACAATATTTTTTTCGTCCACGGCTCAAAATCGTGAATGAGCATAAGGCAGTTGCGGAAGACATTTGTTTCGGGCGACAGAAGATTGTTTGAAATAAAGTTGACTTAATTTAATGAGAAATCCTTTATTAAAACAATATACTGAAACAATATAACAAATTGTTATCAAGCAATGTAGCCTTGGTTTAACGAAATTCTTAAATAAGTATAATTACAAACAGCACTAAACTACAGGATGGGGCAGAATTCATCCATCCTTTTGATTTACGCAGTAATCTGGTAGCCCTGAGAGGAGATTGAACTAATTGTGTTATAGAGTTCAGCTAGGGACGCCATTTAGTAAAATGGATCAGTGCTCGGATGTACACCGTGCGTTCGCCGTAGAGACGTTTTTAAAAAATAACGACTCTGTGATACCAGCACAACAAATATTCAGTCGACATTTTAATATTGGGAGATATAAAATGTTTCCTAATCGCAACACCATCAAGAACTTGGTACAGAAGTTACCACAGCTTCTGCAACAAATAAAAACCTGAAGGCAGAGTCAGAACTGTGCGGACCCCGGAGAAAATTGAGTGAGTACGAGCCGCTATCGGTCGTAGCCCCAAACAATCAGCACGTAGACATTCAGTTGCCCTCAACATATCGAGCAGATCGCTCTGACGGATACTTCATTCTCGTTTACTTTGTCGCCTTGTCGCCCCTACCAATTGCACATTTTGCGAGAGATGTCAGACCGTGATATTGTTTCACGAAGTGCATTTTGTGAGCAGTTTGTTACCTTAGTGAACGAACATTCAGATGTTATTCGTCAGGTGATGTCAGATGAAGCTCACTTTGAACTGCCTGGTTGTGAATAAACAAAAGAGGAGTGGAGCTAATCCGAATGAATTGCATGTGAAACCACTTCACAGTCACAGTGGAACAGTATGGTCTGGGATAATAGCTTTCGGTATCATTGGTCCTTATTCCTTCGAGGATAAAACTGGCAATGCTGTTACTGTGACATTTAACCGGTATGTGCATATGGTGAATGAATTCTTGCTTCCAGAGTTACGCCGTCGTGATATCGACCTTGCCACATTCTGGTTCCAAAAAGATGTAGCAACAGTACTTACTGCTCGGCAGTCGATGAACACCTTAAGAACTGTGTTTGAACATCGCATAATCTCCCGCTATGGCGACATTTCTTGGCCAGCCCGTTCGCCCAATCTGTCGGCTTGTGATTTCTTTTCATGGGGCTGCTTCTAAAGCAAAGTGTTTCAGGCACGTCCGGCAGACTTACATAACCTCAAACAGAGAATTTCTAATGAAATCAATGCCACCCCACCGGCCATGTTACTTCGCGTAATGTAAAGTGTTTTGAACCGAAAGCATCAGTGCATGAGACTTGATGGGCGACATCTGACGGGTGTTACGTTTAAGAAGTAACTCTGTTATAATGTTACTATACAATGGAAGACATCTTTCATTTCACATTACTTTGAATAAATTTATTGTACTGTGGTCGAGTAGTGTGTCCTTAAAAATGATCAATGAACTCCGCCTTTTTTTAATAAAATTCTTACGTTAAGGATAATTACACCATTAATGCGGTTAACTATTCGTTTTATCACAGTTTGTTCACACTTATAATACGTGCCATTTTCTGTATCTGTAACTAAATTTGGAAACAAATTCTAACCTAGAAATTTCTCCTCTTTCATATTTTTTAATTAAATCTTCTACCAATCCCTTAGCAACGTGACTTCTCTTGTTGGTCACTGTAGCAGGCAAATTAAGATTTCATAATTTTACATAAATCATATTTTGTTATTCTATTAACTTAATTATTAATAAATTGATGTCGGGGTGAAGATGGTAAAAGTATTTCGAAAAGTGTGAGTGAGAAGACTCACAGGCTTTCGTTGTCAACTTCAGACTACTGCTGACAAAATATCCAGTTAGTTAAATATTACGAGACAGCATTAATCTATCCCGTTGGCGCCTAGACCGGGACGTGAAGTGGTGACGTCAGAACACCTACGACACAGTGCATGAACAAGTGATGGGCCAACTGATCCTCTTACCTTACTGCATATCTCAGAATAAGAACAGAGTTACAAACTGTGAGCGGAGAATTTAAGAGGAGGGATCAGTTAGAAACAGTAATCGAACTTGATTGGCTAAAGAAAAAAAAGTAACATGTTACTCGAAACTAATTGGGTAAACACATTGGTGGATAGGGGTGAAAATAAAGGTTACGTCATTCAATCCGACCAAGTATGATTTGGCAACCACATACCTGGACCCTTGGTACTGTTTTCATTGAAGGGGATATTTTATTCCATGGCGCGACAGCCCATAGTAGGCCAAGGCCTCCTCATTGTCGAGGCTTCACGATCACACTCAGACACACACACTCGGTAGGATTCCTCTGGACGAATGATCAGCCCGACGCAGAGACCTCTACCTACACAACAAACAAGACTCACAAAAGACAGACATCCATGCCCCCGGCGGGATTCGAAATCACAATCCCAGTAAGCGAGCGGTCGCATACTCACGCCTTAGACCCTGCGGCCACTGGGATCGGCACCGTTCTCGGGGATGTAAATATGAGCAATAGCGGTGGACGAAAACGGATATACACTTCGAATGGCATGAGAGCTACATGCTTTTCTCGTGGACGAAAACGGATATGATTTTGAAGCCTTCGACTAACTGTGCACGAAAACTGATATCCCCAAACCACTCAGTCCCTTGCAGTAGGCCTGGGTGGTTGAAATTTAGTTTGGCTTTTGTAACTTAATTCCCTTTCGGTTGGCCAGGCTGGAGGATAAAGGAGTGGTCGTCAGCAACAAAGATAGGGGAGGGGAGCCGATAAAATTTACCGGGGCCTGGCGGTCCGGAAGGGGTCCCGTTGATTAGATGTTGTCTTTCTCGGTAGTATCATTATTTGTCGATTGTACAAATTAACTATTTTCAGACTCAGACCTGAGAACCGGTCTTTCCAATTTAGTGTAATGACTTCTAGCCGGTCAGTCCTTGCTCCGGGGCCCAAAAAGTTTTACACTGGGGCCTGAAGCCTCTCTCGGCGGCCCTGATAGTGGTTCATTTCCCGGCAGGGGCAAGAGATTTTATATTCTCCAAATTCTTTATCCGGGTTGTGGTCTAACCAACATCCTATAATTACGGTAGATTCTTTCGGGGGTTGCGGGGTCGGTCTAATGAGACGTGAAGGTGATCACTGATTAGCTTCTAGTGCTAAGATTATGAATGAGTGGAGCTAACTTTCACTCCCCCATATGTCTCCATATCGTGTACAGATAACATTTAACTGTGCTTTATTATTTTCAGGGAACAATGATTTGGAGGAGAAAGCCTTCAAGATTTTCGCTAGGAAAAATCATAGGGACGTCGCTGAACGTAATCCTAAGTACAATGAAATGGATATAAGAAAAGTGTAAGAAACACATCCATAATGGTAATGTGCTTTTAGGTTTTCACGTAGGTGGGTGTTCTTATTGTGGTCTTCTTGAATGTGACATCGTGTAATTTAGCAGATTAAACATGCAGCTTCTATTTTTGAGTTCAGCCCTGAAGACAGTCTTAGTCTATTCCTCCGAAACGTTGGTGTACACGGCCTGAAGGTCCAAAGGGAAACTATTTCTTATTAATTTGTATGTTACCGTAATATCCAAATTTGCTATTTAAAGTAATGGAAAGACAGCGATTACTAAACAGGAAGGTTATCCACATCAAATGAAAATCACGAAAGAATATTTGCCTTCGTTCTTCCACTTAGAGATTTTAAAGTATTTCAGGAAAAGTTATATCAGCTTCTCTTGTCTCCATCATGCATGTAGCATAACCAGTGTGTCTAGCCATTAGCGTACGGACTCTTAAAAGCCCCTCGTCTCCTAGTGGCCGTACTTTTTTGGGCATTTAAATCTTAAAATTGCAGACCTCCACAAAAACAGATATATTTTCCGCTCTATATAATATAAAATTATGAAATAAAAACTGTTTGAAAGAAAGTGAATTTCTACATTTACAGATGAAGTGTAAATTTTTAGCAATAAAACGTACTCGCGGAACTTTCTGATAAATCTTCTACAAGACATCGATTTTAATGTCACTGCAGGGATAACCTCACATTTCACAACTTATTTCCACTTCCTGAAATACGAGAGCGAAGGACAAACGTAGATGCTGAATCATTGTGTGAAATCAGTTACCCCAGTACCCACACCTAGCTGACCGGTTTTGTTTTTTTTATTTGCAGGCTTCGATTGCAATGGGGATCAATGATCCCTAATGACAAAGGGACATATTTCGCCGCTGCGCTGGAAATGGAAGATAAGCACAGGCGAAATCATCCAGGTAAGTATTTATGCTTTATCAGCAATCACTTTATACGTCTCTTGATGCAAGAGCCAAAGCAATGTTGTGTCTGACAATGCTGTAAATCATTATTCCCCGTCAGTTCAGATCTCTGATACTTAGCAAAGCATAAGCAGTTCAAGCCTGGATGTACTGAAGTTCTCTAATTGTACTGTCATGAAAATACAGATGGCGTAGTAGCAGCAGTAAAACACAGTACCTCGTATAATGTTTGTAAATGTAGAAAGTGAAGATAAGAACAATTTCCATGTGAGCAGCAAAATAAATACACGTTAATGGCCTTTAGGTTGCTGAGTTTATATTACACGTTCTGCTAGCATTACCTAACCAAAATTCTCTCTCTATAATATCGATTAAATTAAATCCATAGGAGCAGAGTACTTATGTGGATGTGGGAGAATAATATTAAAACGGATCTTAGAGAAATCAGGTAATAGGATGTGGACAGAATCCATCTGGCTCACGATAAGATCAAGTAGTGAAATGCTATGTGTGTGCAATAGCACCATAAGTCACATGACACATCGGACATTCCTGGACAGGCTTCGTAAGGAATACCTTCCTGCAACCATTCGTTACTGCATAAACCGAATCTAAAAGAAAAGTAGCTGGCCAAAATACAGAAGCCTTCTTGTTCACAGTGTAAGACTATTAGCTAATTATTTTGCATACGTTGTTCGGGATCGAAATTTGGCCATCCTCATTACACTGTCACTGTCTCACAAGACAGAGCAAGCATGTGGGACATAGTAGTGTAGAAATGGCCTCGAATCGGTCGGGATGGTCTTAAATTATGAGGGGAGAGGTAATTTTGGGCACCTGATTAGGAAGTTGCGTAGGATATCAGAAGCTACTGTATTGTTGTTGCTGCTGTAACTCAAGACGCTGTTATTGAGAGTGTTTAGCGAGGCGGGTGGTTCGAGTGGCGACACGTCTACTTGTATTTATGAAGTACCTTCCTCCAATCTCGACTAGAACAGAGCAGCACACACACCACACACACCACACACAAACACACCATACACACACACACCACACACACATCACACACACACACACACACACACACCACACACCACACACACACCACACACACATACACCACACACACACACACCACACATACATCACACACACAACACACACACACCACACACACACCACACACACACATCACACACACAAAACCACACACACACACCACACACACACACACAACACACACACACACACCACACACACCACACACATCACACACACACCCACACCACACCACACACACACACACCACACACACATCACACCCCACACACCACACCACACACACACACACACACACACACCACACACACACACCACACCACACCACACACACCACACCACACACACACACACACACACACACACACACACACCACACACACACACACACACACACACACACCACACCCAACGCCTAAGCTTTCGACGTTTTCGACAACCTCCTATACCTGAAGTGCATGACATTTCGTAATCTGTTTCATAAGTTTTGGCAATAACTTCAATGTGTAAATTGACATCCTGCTCAACCATTCTGCCTTCTTTGACACACAATACTGTTTTTACACTGGGGCCTGAACCCGCACTCGGCGGCCCTGATAGTTGTTCATTTCCCGACAAGGGCAAGAGATTTTATATTCTCCAAATTGTTTATCCGGTTTGTGGTCTACCCAACATTCTATAATTGCCGTTGTCTTGCCCCAACTTCCGATCTTCCGATTTCCAACTACTATCGGCAGGTCGTGAGCTGAGACACTGTAAATTGTGGAGGACCAGGCGTCAGGGGTTATAGTCCAGATACCCGACCCGGTAGCGTGCCACCATCTCTCGGAATATTTGAGTGTTATTAATTACTGTGGAGACTGCGAGAGATCAGTCTCTGTTGCTATTAATTTATCAGGCTCGGAAAGTCGTGGGAGTTTAGAGGTAATGAGAGCACCAACTTGGGTTTTTGAAATATATTACTAAAAAAAGGGTTACATTAATCAAACTTATTGGGCGAGGCGTATCAGTGATTACTCTACTTTCGAATACATTCTAGCTAGACCACCATGTACCTTGGGCAACTCGATGACTTGTCCTACCTTGGAAACTTAAAATGTCGCCGATGTAGATCAGAAGTTCGTTGTTGGTCGCCATGACTCTAAGGTGCCGTAGCTTGTCGGAGTCTCTGCCGTCGGTTCGTCGTAACTGGAGTCGGTCTCGGACCCACGAGACCGTCCGTGTGTCCTCTCTCGCGGTACCTTCTGGCTGGACTTTCTAACTCTGCTTTCTGACCACTTTCTAACTTTTCCCAGGGTTTTTATACCATTATTCCTTATGTTTATAAACAATTTGTAATCAAAAAAGACCTTCGATTTCCGCGCAACTGCTGACTACCAAGGTTTAAACAACCTTGGTCAAGTGTTACTAAAGTCTCTTTCCACCTAATAAAATGCTTACGCATCATTTCTTCATCTGTCCTTTACGTTCTTGATTTCATCAACGTCAGCGTATTGTCTGCCTTCAAGGTACTGGTGTTCTACATTGTAACTTTTATACAAAAATTACACAAATTTCATAACACAAAAAATTACTTCACTACAGCCGTATATTCTTTCTGGGGGCGCGGGGTCAGTCTGATGAGACGTGAAGGTGATCACTGATTAGCATCTAGTGCTAAGATTACGAATGAGTGGAGCTAACTTTCACTCCCCCATATGTCTCCATATCGTGTACAGATAACATTTAACTTTTCTATATTATTTTCAGGGAGCAATGATGTGGAGAAGATAAAGCGTCCACCGAACAGCTTCATGCATTTCTGTAAGGAAGAGCGTGGGAAATACGCTAAAATATTACCTGAGTGTAATAACAAGTGTATAAGCAAAATGTAAGAAACACTCCATAATGTTAATGAGCTTCTAGGTTTTCACGGAGGTGGGCGTTCTTATTGTGGTCTTCTTGAATGTGATATCGTGTAATCTAGCAGATTAAACATACAGATTCTATTTTTGAGTTCAGCCCTGAAGACAGTCTTAGTCTATTCCTCCGAAACGTTGGTGTACACGGCCTGAAGATCCAAAGGGAAACTATTTCTTATTAATTTGTATGTTACCGTAATATCCAAATTTGCTATTTAAAGTAATGGAAAGACAGCGATTACTAAACAGAAAGGTTATCCACATCAAATGAAAATCACGAAAGAATTTGTGCCTTCGTTCTTACACTTAGAGCTTTTAAAGTATTTCCGGAAAGTTATATCAGCTTCTCTTGTCTCCATCATGCATGTCGCATATCCAGTGTGTCTAGCCTTTAGCGTACGGACTCTTAAAAGCCCCTCGTCTCCTAGTGGCCGGACTTTTTTGGGCATTTAAATCTTAAAATTGCAGACCTCCACCAAAAAAAGATATATTTTCCGCTCTATATAATATAAAATTATGGAATAAAAACTGTTTGAAAGAGAGTAAATTTCTACATTTACAGACAAAGTGTCAATCTTTAGCAATAAAACGTACTCGCGGAACTTTCTGATAAAATCAAAAGTTATTTAGAGTAATATATTTTTTGTCACTTCTGTGGATGTTTATTGTACTTACCCCTTGCTTTACAACGTAGAAATGTGTGATGTTACGTTCACAGAACTATACAGCTGTTATTTGCACCGGCAAATGTACTCTGTTCCGTCTGTATAGCGGTATGTGTCGGCTCACGCCACAATATTCAACGCTGCTCTCTGTGTCTAGCAACTCAGGTTCACACGCGTATGCCACTTCTCGAAGCAGTTCACTATGCACAGACCAACGTCGCACTTCTTGCAGAAATACAGCGTGCTCCGTGTTTGCTTCTGCAGCGAACACACGCGACACCGCCTTTGTTTTCCTTTGGAAGGCCAGCGGTTTGAATGTTTTACTTCTAATCGACTTAGCTGGGGCGCAAATTGACTTGGCCTACCCCTGGAAATGCCACTCACTGTCACATTTTCTTCATGCGAATGGATAATCAGTTCGCGAACCAGAACCTCCCGGAAATTTTTGTGGGTCATCTTGCTGCCACACGACTTATGGATAAGAAACGCTTTCACTATGGTCATGTCTATGAGGTGGAAAAACAATTCCTTTGTCCAATTCCACGTTATCCGGGAAATTCCGTAGATGTTCACATTCTGTCTGACTTGTCCACAAACCCCATGTAGGTATTGTAGTCTTCTACTACTACAGTAGGTTTGATAGCACGGCCAGATTCGTCGTAGAAATTGCCTTCAACAGGAGGAGCGTGTATGTTCGTAACAATGTACACATTACGCCTATCTTTCCAGCGGAAAGCCCTTAGGTTTCCTCTGACACGTGTTACTATGTCCCCCCTTTTCATTTTTAGTGATTTCGGTCCAATATCTTGTGGCATTCCACGCCTGTCATGGCGAAATTTTCCACACGCGTTGATTTTACGTTGGAACAAATCATCAAACAGCACAGGCGAGGTGAAGTAACTGTCCATAAACACTTTGTGACACAGCCCCTCAACTCTTCGAATTACTTGCAGCACAGTTCCGTGTGTCACCGTTATTTGGGCTGTGGCACGTTGCCGTTGTTTGCCTAAATACACACTCATGTCATAAGTGTAACCCAGAGAGTCACAAAGTTTGTAATTTTGATGCCAAATCTTTTATGTTTCTTTGGAATATATTGCCTAAAAATTACTCTTCCTTTGTATAACACGATCACTTCGTGCAAAGCAAGATGCTCTGTCTGATTGTACATTTTACAAAATGTGTTGTTCAGAGTGTCAGAAACCTTTCTTATTTTCCAAAGTCTGTCGTAGTCTGGGTCGTCACGGATCGGAGGGTCGCCGTTGTTTTCAAAATGGAGGAATAGAAGAATATGGAAGAAACGATCGCGTGCCATCACGTTAGAATAAAATGGAGTGCAATACTGCTCCTCTCTGGACCAATAATCTTTGAGGCTGCCACGCTGGTCATGTCCCATTTGAATTATGAGTGCAAAAAATGTGTATATTTCTTGATCGTAATATCAGGTGGTTGTAATGAAGTGCTTGCTGTGTCTTTGGATGCCATATATTGATGGATATAGCGATTCGTTTCATCTAGTATAATTTGAAAAATCTGCCTGAAGAAGAGAATGAAGATTGAAAAGGGAGAGGATTCTGCATTTATATCTGAGGCAGCTGATCGGTTGACGCCATTTGGAGGTCCAGTGAAATCAAAGACATTTGACAAATCCCCGGCTCTTCTAGCCCGAAACGTAACTTCGGTTTCCTCAGTACTATTTTCGTCTTCTGAGGATGAGGACTGCACACGAGATTCCATCAGTTCGTCTGTCTCTTCCAATTCCTCATCAGATTCCTCATTCATAAGTACTTCTTCTATTTCGTCTGGCTCGAGTGGTTTTGAATATCTAGCTCGCTTTTGAGGTTCCATTTCAAGGGGTCCCAATTAAATCGAATAAATGAAAGTTATTGACAATTCACCACTGATATAAAATTTGTCTATCAAATAATGATTGGTTCACTGGGAAAGTAATGCAGATGAATGTGTGTCAGTAAACACTGAAGAACAAACAGAGATAACAACCAGTAAGGAGTACTTCCTTACAATCCGCCACTGAAGCTATGCAATATTTACCAGTTGGACGCCGATAAAGTAACCTCAAACACGACTGTGAAAAATACCACCTGAAGCTTTGTCAATAAATGTTAAAAAAAATTGTGAATTGCAGTTCATAACCAATCCGCCACTATCACAGTATAAATATATATATGCCAGTCCGCCAATGCAAAACAATATCAGACTTTTACGACTTAAAATTTGTATTGTTGAGTTGAAAGCAGAAGATTTATTCACAGTAAAATTATGTAAGCTCCAAAGAAATGACTGGTTGCAGAACGTATCAAAATAATTTGAATTAAAACCCAGTGTTTAAAATTTAATGTATCTGTGTTATGTTATCTGATGCCGTGTAATCTGATAGAAGTGTGCCAGCTCCTCAGACAACGCTCTCGCTGTTATCATGAGGCTGTCATATATACTGTGACGATGAAGGCAGAAGGTTCCTCTGAAGTGTTGATGTACTTCTACCAGATTACACGTGTCAGGTCGCACAAGACATCGATTTTCATGTCACTGCAGGGATAACCTCAAATTTCACAACTTATTTCCACTTCCTGAAATACAAGAGCGAAGGACAAACGTAGATGCTGAATCATTGTGTGAAGTCACTTACCCCAGTACCCACACCCAGCTGACCGGTTTTGTTTTTTCTTATTTACAGACCTGGAGTGATGTGTGACATCATGCCCCAAGGTGACAGAGATAAATTTGAGGCCAAAGCGCGGAAAACGGCACAGCAGCACGAGCGAAAACATCCAGGTAAGTATTTATGCTTTATCAGCAATCACGTCATACGTCTCTTGATGCAAGAGCCAAAGCAATGTTGTGTCTGACAATGCTGTAAATCACTATTCCCCGTCAGTTCAGATCTCTGATACTTAGCAAAGCATAAGCAGTTCAAGCCTGGATGTACTGAAGTTCTCTAATTGTACTGTCATGAAAATACAGATGGCGTAGTAGCAGCAGTAAAACACAGTACCTCGTATAATGTTTGTAAATGTTGAAAGTGAAGATAAGAACAATTTCCATGTGAGCAGCAAAATAAATACAAGTTAATGGCCTTTAGGTTGCTGAGTTTATATTACACGTCCTGCTAGCATTCCCTACCCAAAATTCTCTCTCTGTATTATCGATTAATTTAAATCCATAGGAGCAAAGTACTTATGTGGATGTGGGAGAATAATATTAAAACGGATATTAGAGAAACCGGGTAATAGGATGTGGACAGAATCCATCTGGCTCACGATAAGATCAAGTAGTAAAATGCTATGTGTGTGCAATAGCACCATAAGTCACATGACACATCGGACATTCCTGGACAGGCTTCGTAAGGAATACCTTCCTGCAACCATTCGTTACTGCATAAGCCGAATCTAAAAGAAAAGTAGCTGGCCTAAATACAGAAGCCTTCTTGTTCAAAGTGTAAGACTATTAGCTAATTATTTTGCATACGTTGTTCGGGATCGAAATTTGGCCATCCTCATTACACTGTCACTGTCTCGCAAGACAGAGCAAACATGTGGGACAGAGTAGTGTAGAAATGGCCTCGAATCAGTCGGGATGGTCATAAATTGTGAGGGGAGAGGTAATTTTGGGCACCTGATAGGAAGTTGCGTAGGATATCAGAAGCTACTGTATTGTTGTTGCTGCTGTAACACAAGACGCTCTTATTGAGAGTGTTTAGCGAGGCGGGTGTTTCGAGTGGCGACACGTCTACTTGTATTTAGGAAGTACCTTCCTCCAATCTCGACTAGCACAGAGCACCACACACACCACACACAAACACACCATACACACACACCACACACACACACCACACACACATCACACACCACACACACACACACACACACAAACACCACACCCAACGCCTAAGGTTTCGACGTTTTCGACAACCACCTATACCTGAAGTGCATGACATTTCGTAATCTGTTTCATAAGCTTTGGCAATAACTTCATTGTGTAAATTGACATCCTGCTCAACCATTCTGCCTTCTTTGATACACAATACTGTTAGTTTCTTCTTGTATCAATCCCTCTTTTCAAATATCCACTACAACACGAGATATATTCTGTTTCCCTTAATGCGCTCGGGGATATTTTTTTCAGGACCAAAATGAGCTGTAAATAATCATTACAATTATATTAACAAAACCGAGGACAAAAACTCATTGAAAAATGAAAATATGGCAATTACTGTTTAATTAATATCGGTTTAATTTTTATAGAGTAAATATACACGTGTTATCTAGATTCTTATTTGAAAACAAATATATCTGTACATCCCTATGGCACTCTTTTTAACGTATTCACTCTTTATGTTGCTTTGCTGGCCTTTCCTTTGTGTCCAAATTTTAAACAACTCCTTGTGCTTTAATT
Source organism: Reticulitermes speratus (assembly GCA_021186555.1). Classification (NCBI taxonomy): domain Eukaryota; kingdom Metazoa; phylum Arthropoda; class Insecta; order Blattodea; family Rhinotermitidae; genus Reticulitermes; species Reticulitermes speratus. The sequence goes on from JAJKFL010000005.1 coordinate 9,816,361, forward strand.
TTGTGTTTATCTGTAAATAATTGTGCGACATTTTTTCATAGTTAACTATAAATTATGTAACAATAAATATATACGTATATGTCTAAGAATATAAAGTGTATATTTATAAACATAATATACATAATGTGTAAGCTGGTTAGCCATCCACACTCTACTAACGTTTTATTAATGTCGAAGGTGGTCACTCAAAATGGTAGATTACATGTCATACCGCATGATCAATTTCTCCAAGTACATGACACTAATTTATGCAGTCGATAATATCTTCCAGAGTAGCATGTATTAGCAGTCAATTTGTTGTATAAAATTAATAAAGTTTGAACTTTGAATAATGCAGAAAACGGAGCTGGATCAGCTCAGATCAATTTTACAGCTCTATGTAAATAATGAACTTAAAATTTTATGTAACAAAAAAAATCAGCATAATATAAATTGATATAAAAATTATTTATTTCCATTGAAATGTAACGGTCTTCATTAGTTTCTTAGCTTTATTGCTCTGCACCGTAATCAATTCACTTAATAAATTAAATTGTCACTGTAATAATAATTAATAAAACCAATTCGAGAATTTTCTTACAAATTACTTTTCCAAACCGCTGCTACTAACAACGTTCTGTTTGTATCGGTCCCATCTTCAAGGGTCATGAAGTAAGACTTTTGACCCTTGAAGATAAGGCAGATACGTTGTCCCGAAACGTCTGTAAATGATTATCACTCGACGCCGCGTAATATCTCAGAAGAACGCAGATCTTATCAAGATCGCCGTGAAAGCCTGAAATAGCGCTCTGTTTGTTTGCCGGTACCGAAAACAAATCCATCCCAAATGTCATAAAACGTACATTTTCGTTACCCTGAGAACTTCCTGTTGCCCCTTAAGTAGATTTTTAAGAATTTTGTGGAAGTCAAGGAATTTTAATGTTGGCCAGGTCTCGCTTAATTTGACCCACTGTACAGCGTCGCAGACGGACATCGAACCAAGGTACTCTGGACCCGATTCGACACTAGAGTCGTTCGATTTTCCCTCAGCAGTCTGCTACAAAATTTTTTTACATGAAATCTAACAGCGCGACGCAACTAATACACTAACCCTCGGCAGCCTGGATGCATCTGATATGCAGTCCTTATCTGAAACGTGATCGCGGGACGCAACTAGTAAATCCCAGTTGTGCCTGACCACTGTTAAAGCCAGTTTCTTAGACACGTATAATTCCTTTCCCTTCCCCCCCCCCCTTCCGCCTTAAACTATAAAACCCATCACTTGCCTAACCCAAGACCACAGATCATCTAATATCCCAAGACCATTTCCCTTGCTTCCTCCCTTAAACCACTGGGAATGTCAGTTTTCTTCCGCAGTTAATAGCCAACCCTTCGGAAAGAAAAAGGTCACAACCGTTTTCGTCCACGGGCATGTCAGTTTCCGTCCACGATGAATCCCCTATCCTTCCCGAGTAAAGCGGTCATATCCGTTTTCATCCACGACCAACATGTATAATATTCTTTTTCGTCCACGGCTCGAAATCGTGAATGAGCATAAGGCAGTTGCGGAAGACATTTGTTTCGGGCGACAGAAGATTGTTTGAAATAAAGTTGACATAATTTAATGAGAAATCCTTTATTAAAACAATATACTGAAACAATATAACAATTTGTTATCAAGCAATGTAGCCTTGGTTTAACGAAATTCTTAAATAAGTATAATTACAAACAGCACTAAACTACAGGATGGGGCAGAATTCATCCATCCTTTTGATTTACGCAGTAATCTGGTAGCCCCTGAGAGGAGATTGAACTAATTGTGTTGTAGAGTTCAGCTAGGGACGACATTTAGTAAAATGGATCAGTGCTCGGATGTACACCGTGCGTTCGCCGTAGAGACGTTTTTAAAAAATAACGACTCTGTGATACCAGCACAACAAATATTCAGTCGACATTTTAATATTGGGAGATATGGAACGTTTCCTGATCGCAACACCTTCAAGAACTTGGTACAGAAGTTTCGAACCACAGCTTCTGCAACAAATAAAAACCTGAAGGCAGAGTCAGAACTGTGCGGACCCCGGAGAAAATTGAGTGAGTACGAGCCGCTATCGGTCGTAGCCCCAAACAATCAGCACGTAGACATTCAGTTGCCCTCAACATATCGAGCAGATCGCTCTGACGGATACTTCATTCTCGTTTACTTTGTCGCCTTGTCGCCCCTACCAATTGCACATTTTGCGAGAACTGTCAGACCGTGATATTGTTTCACGAAGTGCATTTTGTGAGCAGTTTGTTACCTTAGTGAACGAACATTCAGATGTTATTCGTCAGGTGATGTCAGATGAAGCTCACTTTGAACTGCCTGGTTGTGAATAAACAAAAGAGGAGTGGAGCTAATCCGAATGAATTGCATGTGAAACCACTTCACAGTCACAGTGGAACAGTAAGGTCTGGGATAATAGCTTTCGGTATCATTGGTCCTTATTTCTTCGAGGATAAAACTGGCAATGCGGTTACTGTGACATTTAACCGGTATGTGCATATGGTGAATGAATTCTTGCTTCCAGAGTTACGCCGTCGTGATATCGACCTTGCCACATTCTGGTTCCAAAAAGATGTAGCGACAGTACTTACTGCTCGGCAGTCGATGAACACCTTAAGAACTGTGTTTGAACATCGCATAATCTCCCGCTATGGCGACATTTCTTGGCCAGCCCGTTCGTCCAATCTGTCGGCTTGTGATTTCTTTTCATGGGGCTGCTTCTAAAGCAAAGTGTTTCAGGCACGTCCGGCAGACTTATATAACCTCAAACAGAGAATTTCTAATGAAATCAATGCCACTCCACCGGCCATGTTACTTCGCGTAATGTAAAGTGTTTTAACCGAAAGCATCAGTGCATCAGACTTGATGGGCGACATCTGACGGGTGTTATGTTTAAGAAGTAACTCTGTTATAATGTTACTAAACAATGGAAGACATCTTTCATTTCACATTACTTTGAATAACATTTATTGTAATGTGGTCGAGTAGTGTGTCTTTAAAAATGATCAATGAACTCTGCCTTTTTTTAATGAAATTCTTACGTTAAGGATAATTACACTATTAAGGCTGTTAACTATTCGTTTCATCACAGTTTGTTCACACTTATAATACGTGCCATTTTCTGTATCTGTAACTAACTTGGGAAACAAATTCTAACCTAGAAATTTCTCCTCTGTCATATTTTTTAATTAAATCTTCTACCAATCCCTTAGCAACGTGACTTCTCTTGTTGGTCACTGTAGCAGGCAAATTAAGATTTCATAATTTTACATAAATCATATTTTGTTATTCTATTAACTTAATTATTAATAAATTGATGTCGTGGTGAAGATGGTAAAAGTATTTCGAAAAGTGTGAGTGAGAAGACTCACAGGCTTTCGTTGTCAACTTCAGACTACTGCTGACAAAATATCCAGTTAGTTAAATATTACGAGACAGCATTAATCTATCCCGTTGGCGCCTAGACCGGGACGTGAAGTGGTGACGTCAGAACACCTACGACACAGTGCATGAACAAGTGATGGGCCAGCTGATCCTCTTACCTTACTGCATATCTCAGAATAAGAACAGAGTTACAAAGTGTGAGCGGAGAAGTTAAGAGCAGGGATCAGTTAGAAACAGTAATCGAACTTGATTGGCTAAAGAAAAAATAGTAACATGTTACTCGAAACTAATTGGGTAAACACAGTGGTGGATAGGGGAGAAAATAAAGGTTACGTCATTCAAGCTGACCGAGTATGATTTGGCAACCACATACCTGGAACCTTGGTATTGTTTTCATTGAAGGGGATTTTTATTCAATGGCGCGATAGACCATAGTGGGCCAAGGCCTCATTGTCGAGGCTTCTCGATCACACTTAAACACACCACACTCGGTAGGATTCCTCTGGACGAATGATCAGCCCGACGCAGAGACCTCTACCTACACAACATGCAAGACTCACAAAAGACAGACATCCATGCCCCCGGCGGGATTCGAAATCAAAATCCCAGTAAGGGAGCGGTCGCAGACTCACGCCTTAGACCGTGACGCCACTGGGATCGGCACCGTTCCCGGGATGTAAATATGAGCAATAGCGGTGGACGAAAACGGATATACCCTTCGAATGACTTGAGAGCTACATGCTTTTCTCGTGGACGAAAACGGATATGATTTTGAAGCCTTCGACTAACTGTGCACGAAAACTGATATCCCCAAACCACTCAGTCCCTTGCAGTAGGCCTGGGTGGTTGAAATTAATTTGGCTTTTGTAACTCAATTCCCTTTCGTTTGGCCAGGCTGGAGGATAAAGGAGTGGTCGTCAGTGACAAAGAAAGGGTGGGGGGGGGAGGCGATAAAATTTACCGGGGCCTGGCGGTCCGGAAGGGGTCCCGTTCATTAGATGTTGTCTCTCTCGATAGTATCATTATTTGTCAATTGTACAATTTAACTATTTTCAAACTCAGAACTGAGAACCGGTCTTTCCAATTTAGTGTAATGACTTCTAGCCGGTCAGTCCTTGCTCCGGGGCCCAAAAAGTTTTACACTGGGGCCTGAACCCGCACTCGGCGGCCCTGATAGTGGTTCATTTCCCGACAGGGGCAAGAGATTTTATATTCTCCAAATTGTTTATCCGGTTTGTGGTCTACCCAACATTCTATAATTGCCGTTGTCTTGCCCCAACTTCCGATCTTCCGATTTCCAACTACTATCGGCAGGTCGTGAGCTGAGACACTGTAAATTGTGAGGACCAGGCGTCAGGGCTTATAGTCCAGATACCCGACCCGGTAGCGTGCCACCATCTCTCGGAATATTTGAGTGTTATTAATTACTGTGGAGACTGCGAGAGATCAGTCTCCGTTGCTATTAATTTATCAGGCTCGGAAAGTCGTGGGAGTTTAGAGGTAATGAGAGCACCAACTTGGGTTTTTGAAATATATTACTAAAAAAAGGGTTACATTAATCAAACTTATTGGGCGAGGCGTATCAGTGATTACTCTACTTTCGAATACATTCTAGCTAGACCACCATGTACCTTGGGCAACTCGATGACTTGTCCTACCTTGGAAACTTAAAATGGCGCCGATGTAGATCAGAAGTTCGTTGTTGGTCGCCATGACTCTATGGAGTCGGTCTCTCACCCACGAGACCGTCCGTGTGTCCTCTCTCGCGGTACCTTCTGGCTGGACTTTCTAACTCTGCTTTCTGACCACTTTCTAACTTTTCCCAGGGTTTTTATACCATTATTCCTTATGTTTATAAACAATTTGTAATCAAAAAAGACCTTCGATATCCTCGCAACTGCTGACTACCAAGTTTTAAACAACCTTGGTCAAGTGTTACTAAAGTCTCTTTCCACCTAATATAATGTTTACGCATCATTTCTTCATCGTTTCTTTACTTTTTTGATTTCATCAACGTCAGCGTATTTTCTGCCTTCAAGGTACTGGTGTTCTACATTGTAACTTTTATACAAAAATTACACAAATCTCATAACACAAAAAATTACTTCACTACATCACCCCGCCCTTAAAAATTTGACTAATCTTAACAAGATTATGTACAATTTACATTTACAGCTTATATACAATTCTTATTACAATATTTACATTTTGTCTCAATCAATTTACACAGGAGGTAAATTCAAACACGGTGACACGAAAGGAGACTCCGGCCGTTGAGTCTGGGGTGTTTCGCTGTCCGTCGCATCTTGATCTCCTTCATCCGTGTCTGGTGAACTGACTCTGTCGTTAGCTGCTGATATATGGAAAAATCCCCTTTTCCATACCAATACAAGGATCACGGTTGCTGTCATCAGTACCGCGAGTACCGCCGTCGCAATCAATATGGCGTCGCGCCGATCCTTGTCCTCCCTCAGTTGCGTTTGTAACTGCGTAATCAGTTGTTTGGTTGAAATCATAGTCTGTCCTCCGTCTGCGTTCAAGGTGTCCCATTCTTCCAAAATGTCCTTTACTGCACCAGGTTGTTCCTGCAACACTTGGTGTTCGGGGGTCAAAAACAATGTTCTGATTGTAGGTAGGAGCACTGGGTTCCGTTCCACTGTATAATCGGAATGAAAGCTCCGTCGGCCCTCCAATGTCATTTCTTCATGGACCCAAATGCATCCTTCCGGCTGTACTACCCAACCTGCGCCCTCCAATACAACCTTCCTAGTGGTCGGGGCGGTTTCACATCTTGCTTCGAAGGTATAGGATTGGTCTACCGAGTATACCCACAAGCCATAGTTGGTCTTTGCTCGTCGTATTATCGGACTAATCTTCTGACTTACTATAAATTTTTCACAATAATTTAGAATTGGTTCCTCTTTACCATAAAATAGACCACTCAAGCATGAATCGCTGCTGCGATCCATCCTTGGTGAAGTTACCTCGCAAAAAGTTATATGGCCAAATTTACAATTACTTTGGTACCCGTGTTCTAATTCGTAGTACGCTCTGTGGTCTGCCGATACAGCAAACCATTTATCATTACGACCAATCTGAACATGTCTCCCTACCTCATGGGAATAGGTCGGTAATGGGAGCACTCGGTACACGGAATACGTGCTCTGAGTCTCCTTTAAGAGTATCTGTATTATCAACCGGATTAATCCGTCGTAGGTCACTGCATGTACCGACATAGTTGTATAAAATATATACATAAATTCCGGTTTTACGGGACGTAGAAAATTAAGTCTTGGGGGTAGGTGTACGGTGATTTGTCGCAAAACCTCCGTTAACCTATCCACGGGCATCAAGGTGGCCGCTAGCCGATTCAGGGCTGCTAGCTCCAAACCCATAGCCAATTCCGTAACGTCGGTATATATCCTCCATAAGTGAACGTTTACTTTTCTCAAATAACTGTTAGTCTCGCGGTCTACAAAAAGAAACAACTTTCTTTTAAAATTTTCCTATTCTTAAGGGTCACTCTAATCTTCTATTCCTTATAGTTAATGTGTTTGCGAGGACGCAAATCATATCTGCCTTCCAAACTTTCTTCATTAATCGAGGCGTCCTTCTCGTCGTCTGGTTCTTGTCCGTTCCTAGGGGTCTCGTCAAATCTAGGGAGTGTTATTTTACTCCAGTCTTGTTCTCGGATTCAGTCTAAGTCTGTGTCGTCCTCAATTTCACTCTCACTACTTCCATCTCCTATCGGGGCGTTCCTATAATTTTCCTTAATTCGCGACTTTGCCCTACCTCGCTTTCTCTTGTTTCGCATCCCATTAACAAAAGGTTTAAGGACTGTTTTCCTTTTCTTGCACCGGTTCTGGGACCGTAACTTCCCGGTCGCAATATCGGTCACCGCTTTCTGGTGGTCCTCCCCCGTAACAAGTGTTCTTGGCTCTTTCGTACCTGGAATAATTTCCTTGTCGCCTGGGCTCATTCCCTTTTGGCGTCTCTTTTTCTTCTTCTTCGGTTCCGTCCCACTTTTCTCAGAAGTCGGGAACCTCTTCTTTGCTTTGGAATTCCCTACTGTAATCCGATCATTACAACTTCTGCTACAGCTTGTTCCCAGCTGTTCCCTCTTTAGTCCGACTTTCAGGCCTCGGAGTACTACGTCACGCCTTGTAAAGTCACGAGTGACCACGTTCCTAAGTGTCACTTCGCTACACAACCTTTTCTTTCGTAGCCCTGCCTCCTTTTCCCCGGAGGTTTCCTCTTCGGGCTGGTTACAGCCGAAATTTTTCCCGACTCTACAGGAATGGCATTTTCACTAGTTGCACTATGTTCCACCTGTTCATCAGTCTCTTTCCCGACCTTCCCTACTTCGGCATCACTAAGCTGTGCTCTAGCTTCCTTGCTCAGCACATTCCTCTTAACTGCATCGCAGCCTAGCGCACCGTCAGCTGGCATTTCAGTTCCTTTACTACACGTAATGTTTATCGCAATGTCGCCCAGTTCCTCGCGACTGTCACCTATAACTCGGGGATCAAAATTTTCTGTGTTCTTCTCTACCACTAAATCTTCCCTATTTTGAAACTCGGACCTATGACCTATAACATGTGGCTCTGGTATGGGCGTCTGCATACCCTCCAATGAAATCGTCGGTCCTAAATCACTCTGTTGGACCCGAACTTTTTCTTTGGTCTCCGAAGCAATTATTGTGGATCCCGCAGGTTTGGCAGAGTTGGAGGTCATAACTCCATACACTCTTGTTCCTTCCCACAATAATTCTTCTCGAGGCTCTAACCTTCGCTCTACTCTAAACACGCGGTCATCATCCCTGTATGACCTAGTTAGTGTAGTCGGCGAATTCCTTTTATCGCAATTCCTCGCTAGATGCCCTAGCTTATTGCATATCCAGCATTGTACCAAGGTTTCCCTAATATTTGCCTTTCCAGATTCAAATTTCGCTTCTCTGCGATAATTACTCAATGGGTAACCCTCCCTGTTTACACTGCAATCTTTCTTAACATGTCTCCTCTTGTTACATCCGTAACATACAATTTCCCTAGCTTCTGCCCTATAGATTCTTTCCGTTTTTTGATCGTCTTCCAGTTTTAGCGCATTGTATACTATCGATGCTATGTTCAAGGCTTGTTCAAAATTTTCTGGCATTCGGAATTTTAATTCCCTCCTCACCAGTCCTGAATACCCGTGAATAAACGCTGATAGTAGCCTGTAGCTTCCTTCTTCTGCCAAAATGGCGCATTCGGGGAGAGTCGAACCCTTGTGAATGGTCTTTGCGCTAATTGTTCTCAGACGGTCTAGGAACTGCGCTGGAGGTTCCGTCCTTTCCTGCCTAGCCTCATGTAGCAGTGTATAATGATATTGTAGCGGTAGTTTGTCCGTAAATCTATGCGTCAATAATTCTTTCAGTCTGTCATATGTCAGGTCTCGCCGTTCCGTCTGATCAATTCCTTTAAGATACAACTCTGCTTCGCCAGTCAATTTTGATATAGTAATAGCTACTAAGTCATGCTCGGTCCAATTACTAATTTGTCCGTACTGTTCAATCTGGTAAAGAAATTCTTGAATTGACTTCTTACTTGTCTTGGGTCCTGCATACTCCTTAATGCTAGCTACTAAAGACAAGTCTTTACTTCTGCCTAAACTTAAATTCTGCATTAGTTCTTATAAAGTCCTCATTCTGGAATCCATTTTACCTTTTATCTATTTTTCCACCAAGTATTAAAAAATAGCTCTCACTCTCTTGCAATACGTTTCTTGTATATTATAGTCTAGTTGGCTCTTTCTTAACTGCTACCTAACTAACCTTCACGTGTCAGCAATTTTTAATCGATATAAACAACTTCAGCATATTACAATAATCAACTAAATTATCGTGACTCTGTCACCAACTTTTGTGCTAACTAATGTTCAAAATGCTGCCGCTAATTTTCCACATACTGTAATGGCCAACTAAATGATCGCGATGCTGCCACTATTTTTAAACCAACTAATGATCACGACGCTGCTACCATTTTGTCGTGCCCCAATTTCCGATCTTCCGATTTCCAACTACTATCGGCAGGTCGTGAGCTGAGACACTGTAAATTGTGAGGACCAGGCGTCAGGGCTTATAGTCCAGATACCCCACCCGGTAGCGTGCCACCATCTCTCGGAATATTTGAGTGTTATTAATTGCTGTGAAGACTGCGAGAGATCAGTCTCCGTTGCTATTAATTTATCAGGCTCGGAAAGTCGTGGGAGTTTAGAGGTAATGAGAGCACCAACTTTGGTTTTTGAAATATATTACTAAAAAAAGGGTTACATTAATCAAACTTATTGGGCGAGGCGTATCAGTGATTACTCTACTTTCGAATACATTCTAGCTAGACCACCATGTACCTTGGGCAACTCGATGACTTGTCCTACCTTGGAAACTTGAAATGGCGCCGATGTAGATCAGAAGTTCGTTGTTGGTCGCCATGACTCTATGGTGCCGTAGCTTGTCGGAGTCTCTGCCGTCGGTTCGTCGTAACTGGAGTTGGTCTCGGACCCACGAGACCGTCCGTGTGTCCTCTCTCGCGGTACCTTCTGGCTGGACTTTCTAACTCTGCTTTCTGACCACTTTCTAACTTTTCCCAGGGTTTTTATACCATTATTCCTTATGTTTATAAACAATTTGTAATCAAAAAAGACCTTCGATTTCCGCGCAACTGCTGACTACCAAGGTTTAAACAACCTTGGTCAAGTGTTACTAAAGTCTCTTTCCACCTAATAAAATGCTTACGCATCATTTCTTCATCTGTCCTTTACGTTCTTGATTTCATCAACGTCAGCGTATTGTCTGCCTTCAAGGTACTGGTGTTCTACATTGTAACTTTTATACAAAAATTACACAAATTTCATAACACAAAAAATTACTTCACTACAGCCGTATATTCTTTCTGGGGGCGCGGGGTCAGTCTGATGAGACGTGAAGGTGATCACTGATTAGCATCTAGTGCTAAGATTACGAATGAGTGGAGCTAACTTTCACTCCCCCATATGTCTCCATATCGTGTACAGATAACATTTAACTTTTCTATATTATTTTCAGGGTGCAATGATGTGGAGAAGATAAAGCGTCCACCGAACAGCTTCATGCTTTTCTGTAAGGAAGAGCGTGGGAAATACGCTAAAATATTACCTGAGTGTAATAACAAGTGTATAAGCAAAATGTAAGAAACACTCCATAATGTTAATGAGCTTCTAGGTTTTCACGGAGGTGGGCGTTCTTATTGTGGTCTTCTTGAATGTGACATCGTGTACTCTAGCAGATTAAACATACAGATTCTATTTTTGAGTTCAGCCCTGAAGACAGTCTTAGTCTATTCCTCCGAAACGTTGGTGTACACGGCCTGAAGATCCAAAGGGAAACTATTTCTTATTAATTTATATGTTACCGTAATATCCAAATTTGCTATTTAAATTAATGGAAAGATAGCGATTACTAAACAGAAAGATTATCCACGTCAGATGAATATCACGAAAGAATTTGTGCCTTCGTTCTTCCACTTAGAGCTTTTAAAGTATTTCCGGAAAAGTTATATCAGCTTCTCTTGTCTCCATCATGCATGTCGCATATCCAGTGTGTCTAGCCTTTAGCGTACGGACTCTTAAAAGCCCCTCGTATCCTAGTGGCCGGACTTTTTTGGGCATTTAAATCTTAAAATTGCAGACCTCCACAAAAACTGATATATTTTCCGCTTTATATAATATAAAATTATGAAATAAAAACTGTTTGAAAGAGAGTAAATTTCTACATTTATAGACGAAGTGTCAATTTTTAGCAATAAAACGTACTCGCGGAACTTTCTGATAAAATCAAAAGTTATTTAGAGTAATATATTTTATGTCACTTCTGTGGAAGTTTATTGTACTTACCCCTTGCTTTACAACGTAGAAATGTGTGATGTTACGTTCACAGAAATATACAGCTGTTATTTGCACCGGCAAATGTACTCTGTTCCGTCTGTACAGCAGTATGTGTCGGCTCACGCCACAACATTCAACGCTGTTCTCTATGTCTAGCAACTCAGGTTCACACGCGTATGCCACTTCTCGAAGCAGTTCACTATGCACAGACCAACGTCGCACTTCTTGCAGAAATACAGCGTGCTTCGTGTTTGCTTCTGTAGCGAACACACGCGACACCGCCTTTGTTTTCCTTTGGAAGGCCAGCGGTTTGAATATTTTACTTCTAATCGACTTAGCTGGGGCGCAAATGGACTTGGCCTACCCCTGGAAATGCCACTAGCTGTCACATTTTCTTCATGCGAATGGATAATCAGTTCGCGAACCAGAACCTCCCGGAAATTTTTGTGAGTCATCTTGCTGCCACACGCCTTATGGATAAATAACGCTTTCACTATGGTCATGTCTGTGAGGTGGAAAAACAATTCCTTTGTCCAATTCCACGTTCTCCGCGAAAATCCGTAGCTGTTCACCATTCTGTCTGACTTGTCCACAAACCCCATGTAGGTATTGTAGTCTTCTACTACAGTAGGTTTGATATCATGGCCAGATTCGTCGTAGATATTGCCTTCAACAGGAGGAGAGTGTATGTTCGTGACAATGTACACATCACGCCTATATTTCCAGCGAACAGCCCTTAGGTTTCCTCTGACACGTGTTACTATGTCCCCCCTTTTCATTTTCAGAGATTTCGGTCCAATATCTTGTGGCATTCCAAGCCTGTCATGGCGAAATGTTCCACACGCGTTGATTTTACGTTGGAACAAATCATCAAACAGCACAGGCGAGGTGAAGTAACTGTCCATAAACACTTTGTGACACAGCCCCTCAACTCTTCGAATTACTTGCAGCACAGTTCCGTGTGTCGCTGTTATTTGGGCTGTGGCACGTTGCCGTTGTTTGCCTAAATACACACTCATGTCATAAGTGTAACCCAGAGAGTCACAAAGTCTCTAATTTTGATGCCAAATCTTTTATGTTTCTTTGGAATATATTGCCTAAAAGTTACTCTTCCTTTGTATAACACGATCACTTCGTGCAAAGCAAGATGCTCTGTCTGATTGTACATTTTACAAAATGTGTTGTTCAGAGTGTCAAAAACCTTTCTTATTTTCCAAAGTCTGTCGTAGTCTGGGTCGTCACGGATCGGAGGGTCGCCGTTGTTTTTAAAATGGAGGAATCGAAGAATATGGAAGAAACGATCGCGTGCCATCACCTTAGAATAAAATTGAGTGCAATACTGCTCCTCTCTGGACCAATAATCTTTGAGGCTGCCACGCTGGTCATGTCCCATTTGAATTATGAGTGCAAAAAATGTGTATATTTCTTGATCGTAATATCAGGTGGTTGTGATGAAGTGTTTTCTGTGTCTTTGGATGCCATATATTGATGGATATAGCGATTCGTTTCATCTAGTATAATTTGAAAAATCTGCCTGAAAAAGAGAATGAAGATTGAAAGGGAGAGGATTCTGCATTTATATCTGAGGCAGCTGATCGGTTGACGCCATTTGGAGGTCCAGTAAAATCAAAGACATTTGACAAATCCCCGGCTCTTCTAGCCCGAAACGTAACTTCGGTTTCCTCAGTACTGTTTTCGTCTTCTGAGGATGAGGACTGCACACGAGATTCCATAAGTTCGTCTGTCTCTTCCAATTCCTCATCAGATTCCTCATTCATAAGTGCTTCTTCTATTTCGTCTGGCTCGAGTGGTTTTGAATATCTAGCTCGCTTTTGAGGTTCCATTTCAAGGGGTCCCAATTAAATCGAATAGATGAAAGTTATTGACAATTCACCACTGATATAAAATTTGTCTATCAAATAATGATTGGTTCACTGGGAAAGTAATGCAGATGAATGTGTGTCAGTAAACACTGAAGAACAAACAGAGATAACAACCAGTAAGGAGTACTTCCTTACAATCCGCCACTGAAGCTATGCAATATTTACCAGTTGGACGCCGATAAAGTAACCTCAAACACGACTGTGAAAAATACCACCTGAAGCTTTGTCAATAAATGTTACAAAAAATTGTGGATTGCAGTAAATAACCAATCCGCCACTGTCACAGTATAAATATATATATGTATATATATATATATATGCCAGTCCGCCAATGCAAAACAATATCAGACTTTTACGACTTAAAATTTGTATTGTTGAGTTGAAAGCAGAAGATTTATTCACAGTAAAATTATGTAAGCTCCAAAGAAATGACTGGTTGCAGAACGTATCAAAATAATTTGAATTAAAACCCAGTGTTTAAAATTTAATGTATCTGTGTTATGTTATCTGACGCCGTGTAATCTGGTAGAAGTGTGCCAGCTCCTCAGACAACGCTCTCGCTGTTATCATGAGGCTGTCATATATATGTGACGATGAAGGCAGAAGGTTCCTCTGAAGTGTTGATGTACTTCTACCACATGACATGTGTCAGGTCGCACAAGACATCGCTTTTCATGTCACCGCAGGGATAACCTCAAATTTCACAACTTATTTTCACTTCCTGAAATAAAAGAGCGAAGGACAAACGTAGATGCTGAATCATTGTGTGAAATCACTTACCCCAGTACCCACACACAGCTGACCGGTTTTGTTTTTTCTTATTTACAGACTTGGAGTGGTGTGGGACATCATGCCCCCAGGTGACAGAGATATATATGAGGCCAAAGCGCGGAAAACGGCAGAGCAGCACAAGCGAAAACATCCAAGTAAGTATTTATGCTTTATCAGCAATCACGTTATACGTCTCTTGATGCAAGAGCCAAAGCAATGTTGTGGCCGACAATGCTGTCAATCATTATTCCCCGTCAGTTCAGATCTCTGATACTTAGCAAAGCATAAGCAGTTCAAGCCTGGATGTACTGAAGTTCTCTAATTGTACTGTCATGAAAATACAGACGGCGTAGTAGCAGCAGTAAAACACAGTACCTCGTATAATGTTTGTAAATGTTGAAAGTGAAGATAAGAACAATTTCCATGTGAGCAGCAAAATAAATACAAGTTAATGGCCTTTAGGTTGCTGAGTTTATATTACACGTTCTGCTAGCATTCCCTACCCAAAATTCTCTCTCTGTATTATCGATTAATTTAAATCCATAGGAGCAGAGTACTTATGTGGATGTGGGAGAATAATATTAAAACGGATCTTAGAGAAACCAGGTAATAGGATGTGGACGGAATCCATCTGGCTCACGATAAGATCAAGTAGTGAAATGCTATGTGTGTGCAATAGCACCATAAGTCACATGACACATCGGACATTCCTGGACAGGCTTCGTAAGGAATACCTTCCTGCAACCATTCGTTACTGCATAAACCGAATCTAAAAGAAAAGTAGCTGGCCTAAATACAGAAGCCTTCTTGTTCACAGTGTAAGACTATTAGCTAATTATTTTGCATACGTTGTTCGGGAATAAAATTTGGCCATCCTCATTACACTGTCACTGTCTCACAAGACAGAGCAAACATGTGGGACAGAGTAGTGTAGAAATGGCCTCGAATCAGTCGGGATGGTCATAAATTGTGAGGGGAGAGGTAATTTTGGGCACCTGATTAGGAAGTTGCGTAGGATATCAGAAGCTACTGTATTGTTGTTGCTGCTGTAACACAAGACGCTGTTATTGAGAGTGTTTAGCGAGGCGGGTGGTTCGAGTGGCGACACGTCTACTTATATTTAGGAAGTACCTTCCTCCATTCTCGACTAGCACAGAGGTTGTTCTGACATAATTTTCTTCCTTTTACTCAGTCTATCCAGGCAATAGCAGGCCTACCTCAAATCAGGCCACGACCGTTTCCATCCACACCCTTTTTGCGACTCAATATCCATTAAGCATGCTATCATCCGATGCCCTTGATTCTGAATTGGTGCGCTGTTAAATAAACAATAAATTAAACCCTCAGGCTTTTTCTCTTTAATTGCCCCTTTTCCCCTTGTCAAAAACAGTCACCGAGTGTCGCGCTCTGAAATTAACTCTCTGGATTTTCTCGCTGTTAGATCACATATACGACCCGAACATTGCTCGAGAAAGGAAGAAACAACAAGAGCAGGAAAGAAACCGAAATCGGAGGAACGGCTAGAAGCCCCGCCGAATCTCAGTAGCTGGAGAGTGCAACCTAACAACAGGATGAATTCTTTCAGTCACAGTGACGACTGTCTGAAAAGCTGTATAAGACGAGGCTACTGTGAGTAATTAGTTTAAATCTTTGATGTTTTAACAACCATATGGTGAAACATTTAGTGAAAAATAAAATATTAACATTATAAATAGTACTTATGTCATTGTTTACTTCCGTTGTCCCAGGATTGTCAGTATCCACTTCACTGTTTTCTTCACAAATCCCAGTAGAGTACTGTGAGTCCTTCGTTGTCCTTGGCGTTACAGAGTCCAAAATAAACAACATGGAACTATACGCGAACCACCGTTCTTTTTTTATGTAACTTTTTTATGTTTGTGGGGGCTACATACATGCATCAATCTCTCCGCTTTCCGCAAGAACACCGGGAAGGAGAACGCGGTACACACGCCGCAGCAGCCTCTCCGTTTCCCGCAACAGCATGCAGCAAAGTCATTCAGCCGTCACCGCTCACTGGCCACGGGATTGGCGCACAGCAAGTTTCGCCAGCTAGCCAATCGCAGAATAGATTGTCCAGTGTCCAGCAGAATAAATAGAGGGCGACTTACAGCCATATCCACCGATTGGACTCAGTTGGCGGATTCCGGTTTGAGCTGTTGAGGAGTACAGACGTGCCAAGCGACTGACCTAGCGAAGAAGCGATAGACACCAAGAGGAAGCGAGTAAAGTGCTGAGCTCGCCAACGTGCTGTCTCTACTTCTCTGGGAAGCGGAGCAGCGTCGAAAGGAGTAAGGTGCCCCCTGCTGCAAGCGTAATGCTGAAGCAGGAGGATTTAGCCCTTCTTAGGGCTGATTCAATGATACAGGGCAACCCAGTCCTCTTGCGAGAGCTGAGGAAAGCCCTTGCTGCAAAGAATACGAGTAAGGCCGCTGCTTGCTGCACGGTCAAAACGTCTCGCGTGACGCCTTCCAAATGTCATGCCACCGCCACCTCCGCCACGAACACCGGAGCCAGGATCGTGACACCGCCGCTGCCCATAGCGGGGAAGAGAGAAGCTGAGTTTTCATGCTCAGACGGCCTGACAACCCCGGCCGCTAGGCGCCCAGCGCCCGACGCACAGGGCACCTCCGTTGCCCCTACATCTACCAGCCGGCAGCTAGACGTCACGGCAGGTAAGCCAGCATACGCTGCGGTAGTAGCCGGGGATTCCAACCCCCGTCAGTCAAGTGGGCACACCAAGCCCATAGCCACTGGTTCGGACCCCTCCGAATCTGATGCCTCTTCTGAGGCAGCAACCAGGCGCATGTCTGTCGACATGTCCGGGCTTCTGGGCAGCATGCCAGCTGGCGCCACTGAGGCTGGGGACGTTCCCGCAGGTGAGCGGCCCAACAAAACCCCCGTCCCTGTTACAGGAGTCACCGACACGCGCGGGTTTCTCGCGTGGCTACGGACCAAATGCCCCAGCAGTATATCCGCCCAGATGAAGGGTGAGAAATTAATGATCATGCCGGGTACTGCCGACGGGTTCAGAGCCACAGTCAGTGCCCTCCGATCCCTTGACGGGAGCAAGGGTGTGACATTTCACACTTTTTCTCTTCCAGAGGATCGTTTTGTACGTCTGCTGATGAAGAACCTCGGCAGACAGATGCCTGAGAACGTCGTCCGGGAGGAGCTTGAGGCCCTGGGAATCCGTGTCCAGAGCGTCATGCAGCTCCGCTCTGGGCGCCGCAACCAGGACGCCGCATGCGATCGGCCCCCCACTCCAAATTTCGTGGTGTCGGTGGCTTGAGGCCCAGAGGTGCAGAAGGTGCGATCCCTCACCGAACTCTGCGGACTGAGAGTCTCTGTAGAGACATACGTAGCCCCTAAGGCCCCGCTTCAATGTAAGCGCTGCCAACGCTTCGGCCACACGCAGCGTAACTACGGATACGCACCCCGGTGGTTTGCCTGTGGTGAGCCGCACCCCTCCGGAGAGTGCTCTACCCCTAAGCAGCAGCTTAAATGCTGCAGCTACAGGGGCAACCACACGGCAAATTACCGGGGCTGTGCAAAGTGGAAAGAAGACAAGGCCGCGCTTACAAAGCGGACGCAAGCTCCTCGCATCCACATGAACGTTGCAACCGGTCGCTCGGCTTCAGCGCAAGCGACCTGCGCCGAGTCTTCTGCTGAACAGAAGAGCCTAGGCCCTGAGTGGTCTTATGTGGTGCGAGGGGGGCGGGTAGTGAAACCCACCACCCCTCCGCAACCTAAACCCACCCCCAAGCCGGCCGCGGCCCCTAAAAAGGGCAAAGGGACCACAAGCAGGAAAAGGGCTCAGGCTACCCAACCTGCCGTTGCGGCCCCTCAACAGGCCCCAACGAAGAAGCAGGCGATGACTGGTAAACCATCGCCTCCACCTAAGAAGCCTAATCCTATTCCTATTCCACCTCCCAATCAGTCTCATATCGAGGAGATCTCTGATCTGCTCGACAACCTTCCTGTACACGCGTGTGTGGAGCTGACACGGCGGCTACTCACAGCGGTAACCACCCTCCCTTCAGGTGCGGCACGCTCGCGGGCTGTCCTGAAAATTGTTATCCTATTTGTAGCTGAATATGGCAGCACACCCTGAGGCACTCAGTGCGAAGGCACTCAGTGCGAAGGCACTTCAGCTGGTCTGCTGGAACGCTGATGGCGTGCGCGGCAGAAAGATGGAGCTGGATCACTTCATTGGTAAATACGGGGTTGACATATGCCTCCTGACTGAAACTCATCTCAGATCAGGGCAAATCTTTCGGCTCGCAAACTATGTTTGCCACCGTACAGAACGGCCTACAGAGGCGGGCGGAACAGCAATACTGGTCCGCCGGGATATAGACCACTACGCTATACCCGTCCCCGACCTGACCCAGTTGGAGGCAAAAGCCATACATGTGATGTTGGCTAGCGGATCGGTGAATATCCTGGCGGCTTACCTTTCGCCCTCCCGGCCCTTAATCGAAGCGGATTTGTCTGCGTGCCTGAGCGGAGGGCTTCCCGTCCTGATGGCGGGGGACCTAAACGCCAAGCACGTGGACTGGAATTCGAGGCTAATCACGACAAGGGGCAGGCACCTGCGTGATTACGCCAACGATCATTCCTGTTTGATTTATGGGCCGGATACACCCACCACTATCCCATATAATTCCTCTGTTACCCCTGATGTCCTAGACATAGTAATCACTAAAAACCTAGTCATCCCAGGTTATCTGACAACGTGCTATGCACTAAGCTCAGATCACTTGCCTGTACTGATCGACACGAGATGTCGATCATCCTTTCTTAACCTGGACTTCAGAAGGACCGACTGGGTCAAATTCCAGGCCTGCCTGGAGGACAGCCTTCCGTCCACCCCGAAACTACTTAGCGGGGTGAAAATCGACACGTGTGTGGAGGAAGTGTCCAACGCTATCACTGAGGCACTAGCAGCGTCAGCCCCCAAGAGACGGACTCGAGACGACCCACGGCCCCAATTCCAGCACGTATTCAGGATGATATACGCTTGAAAAATCGGTTGAGGAGACAGTGGCAAATCACTAGGGACCCTGCTCTAAAAGCTGAGGTTAACCGCCTTCAGCGGTCGGTGACCCACCAGCTAAACGAGTGGCGGAATGAGCAGTGGAGTGCCACACTGGAAAGCCTAGATCCCGAGGACCAATCGCTGTGGAAGATGACAAAGCGGGTGATGAGATTGCCCACTCCCTCTCCACCCCTGGTCACGCAGGGCGGGCTTGCTCTCTCAGACTCTGAGAAAGCCGAAGCCCTGGCGGACAGTCTTGAGGCTCAGTTTCAGCCGGTAAACTACCCGTCGGACCCGGCAGTTATTGAGATGGTTAGCGAGGCGCTGCAAGCATACAATTATGCACCTGCAAGCGAGCCCAAGTTAACCCACCCCGCGGAGGTACAGGATGCCATCCGGGGTCTCAAGGCCAGCAAGACACCGGGCCCAAGCGGTATTCCGAACAGGGCACTGAAGCACCTTCCGCAGCGAGCTGTTTCTCTCCTTGCTGCCATATTCAACGCGGCTCTCCTAGCGCAGTACTTCCCATCGGTGTGGAAGCATGCCCGCATTGTCTCCATACTGAAACCTGGGAAGGACCCAGCGCTACCCTCTTCCTATCGTCCCATAAGTCTTCTGGACACCAACAGCAAGTTGTTTGAGAAGATCCTACTTAGTAGTATCTTAAGTGAAGTAAGCGGGCGCGGCCTTCTGCGAGATGAGCAGTTTGGATTCAGACCCAAAGAGCACCTCTCTCCAGCTAGCCCGCCTTATCGAAAGGGTGACCAGAAACTTTGGCGAGAAGCGGCTAACAGGCGCAATCTTTCTCGACGTGGCTAAGGCCTTCGACAAAGTTTGGGTCGACCGTCTCCTCTTCAAGCTTACACCCTTTACTTCCCCTCCTATCTGTCAAAACCATATCATCCTACCTTTACAAGAGTACGTTCGAAGCGTCCTTTCAAACGGCCATATCCACCCGTCGTGGCATGCGGGCTGGCGTAGCACAGGGAGGACTAATCTCTCCTGTCTTGTTCAGTCTGTATGTCAATGACATGCCGGTCCCTTCCCGCCACGTTGAGCTGGCATTGTACGCGGATGACACGGCAATCATTGCCACATCCCGCAGCCCGGCTCTACTTGTTAGCTATCTAGAAGCATACCTCAGTGATCTAGAAGCGTGGTTGAAGGCGTGGAGGATCGCCATCAATGTCTCCAAGAGCAATGCTATGCTCTTTGCGAAGGCGGGGTGGAGGTTCTCCAAGCCTCGACCGGTGCAGTTCCTAGGGGAGCCAATCCAATGGGTAGACACAGCCCGTTATCTGGGAGTGATCCTTGATACACGGATGACCTGGTCGCCTAACATCGTTCAGGTCAAGAAGAAAGCTGCCCATCGACTGGATCTGCTTAGCTCTCTCCTTCACAGGAGAAGCGGCCTGTCCATCAGGAACGGGGTTCAGCTGTATAAGCAGCTCATGCGGCCCATGATGGACTATGCTTGCCCCATTTGGAGGTCTGCTGCCTGCACCCACCTCAGAAAGCTGCAGGTTATTCAATCCAAGTGTCTTCGCATTGCTACTGGTGCACCTTGGTACATGAGTAACGTGCAAATTCACTAGGATTTGGGAGTTCCTTTCTTTGCTGAACACATCAGAGTTCTAACCGAGAGCTTCGACTCTAAGTTATCTGGTGTGGGGAACCCCTTAGTTCAGCAACTCGGCAGATATTTACGCTGACCGAGGGCTGGCGCAAGTCGCCTAGCGCAAGCTACGAGGACAGGTCAGTACATATGTCGAGGCCCTTAGTGGTCAAACCGACACTGAATCGTGCCTAGCACCTAAAACTAGGCGCCTTTCTAATACCTGACTGAGGTTTTCCGTGATTTTCCTCAGTTGTAAGGTGAATGCCAGGGTATAACAAAAAAGTCGTGGCACTGCCCGCACTAACCCCCCCCCCCCCCCAGTAGGGCTAAATTACTCGTGTGTAGGTTTTAGATCCTTCGCGAAATTAGTTATGGAAATGCCACTCTGGGTTCAATTCCCAGAGAGCCATCCAACCAAAGTATTCCCCCCACTTAGAAAACTATACGCTCTTAGAGCTGTAGCCTTCGGTGTGCCAGGTCCCGACTTAATCGAGACCTTAAAACCGTTAGCGTAAGCAAAATCCTCAGTTCAGAATATAGAGTCTGTTATCGAGTCCAGCAATGCGGTAAAACGCAGGAATGGCTAAACAGATCAAGGGACATCGAATTGCGCGGAGCGCAAGTCTCCGTCCTTAGTTAGCACTTTGGTTGGTTTAACAACCAGCACTCACTCACAAGCTCACTCATCAAGCAAAGGAGTAACACACCAAGCGGCAGACTCGGCCGGTGGGACCGCGCCACTATGCGCCCAAATCGCCCACTTCTCAGCCGACTCCTCTACTGGGAACCAGCTGCCATCACTCATCACTCGCTGTACTGACGTATAGCCTACGCACGGCAACAGCGAACCAACCCTCGGGACATCATCGGCACACCGCCGTCCCGACACAACATGGAAGGAGAGCACGGTACATCTTGCCGCTTTATACTTCCCGACTCACTGAGGAAGGAGAGCACGGTACACTTGCCGCTATTCACTTCCAGCAGCAACCTCTCCACTTCCCGACTCACTGAGGAAGGAGAGCACTGACACACTCGTTGTACCAACACACTTTGATTCAAGAATATATTGACTGAATATATGTGGATGTTGTGTTATCCTTTCTAGAAATACAAATCCTGCCAGTATCCCACATGTTCCTTCGAAAAATATGAACGCAATCTTTTAATTTTGTTTTTCACACCTTTCACAGTCATGCCATACTTCGTGGCCAAAACGGTGTAAGCATCAGTTCTCTTCAATTTGTTTGTATAATCTTTCTCTGTAATGTCCCATAAGGCACTATGTGACCTATAATCTTCTATAAATAATAATGTTTGTTCTGACGCCATGGTGAAGTTGCACGGAATGTTGCACACAAATCCACTACTGGTGGAAGTACGTGCGCTACTGCAAGCGTCACTGAAAACGGCGCCGTTCAACAGATTTCAGGCATGCATATGCGCTTGCATCACGTGCGCTGGACGCATGCGCTGCGGTGCATGCGTCTAAGCGCACGAAAACCCCACAGTGTGGACATAGCAATACTCCGCGTGACGCAACACAGGAATATCCTATATGTAATTAATATGAACTACAGACATAATACATGAACATAAATAATATGCCTCAACATATCTGCATCTGCACTCTACTACACATAGTCAACATCTCCCACATGTGATTTAGATGATAAATTGCAATGCAGTAATAATGATCTGTGCTGAAGTGCATAACAAAACTGTGATAGCCTTTTTGATGCCACCTGCAGATTAAAAGCCTTCTATCCATAGTGGTACCGTCAGTTGAGAATTAAAAGAAGAGAAACTCGCACGAGGATAGGTACAAGTATAAGGAAGAAGGAGGATTTGCTGGCAATTCTCAATCTCTGATCTGGAGACACAATGTGTGTTGGAGGGCTGCATTATCCTTGAGGAAAATGTTTCCACAGATGGGCAGTTTTTTTTGTTTCTGACACAGGGATGATTGCTTATCATCCTGTAATGCAAAATATTGTGTTAAAATCAGTAGTAGGATGTGACAGAAGATGGTCAAGCACCGACCACTTGATGAATGAAGAACATGATGTGCACAGTTTTCAGAGCCAACTGACTTAGGCTGACCATAATTCCTTGACACAAAAACGGGACGGACGGGGGGGGGGGGGGGGGGGGGGGGGGGGGGGATGTTCATGAAGAGTAGGACATTTAAAAACTTACAATAATTCTTCACACAACCGCACAAGTGTTGCCAACACGTATTTTTCTTTTCTCTGAATAATTCATTGACTTTAAAATTACACTGTTTATTCGATGGGCAATGGCATTTTTACTAAATTGACGGGATGGCCGGGACATAGCAAAAAAAACGGTATTGTCCCGTTCAAAACGGGACGTATGTTCAGCCTAAACTGACTATGCTTTCTGTTTTGGGCACTCTGCTGCTTCAGTGCCAGATCAAACTGCATGCATGATTTATTCATTATCAAAATGCAATTGAGATATGTCTCTCTCCCTCTCACCATTTTCTACTACTAGTAACAGATGAAGGACAGTTAGCACATGTATGAGCAGTGTGCCAGTTAACCCTCATGAAATCCACTTCGCACAAATCTTTGACTTCTACAGGTATTGTGCCAATGTGAAAAACTTGCTGATAGCATCTGTACACAAAATACTGTATGTCTGTGCACTGAACACTAATCTCTGCACTTACTGCTGCAACAGTACAGGGACTGCTCTTCTTTATTGCATAATTTTTGTGGCATTTGACCAAAATTCAAGTTCTATATAACTGTCATGAGTCCTTAAGTCTTACTGTCTGAGGTTTTGACATTGTTCCCAGTAACATACTAATTGCATACCCTACATATTACATGTAACATGTAACATGCTTAAGGTGACTTCACTCACAGAAATAAAAAAAAAAATACATTACATGCTGGTAGCTGCAATGCAGAAAATTTCTGAAATACATTTCATCCATAAAAAAAAGGTAAATTTCATCCTATAATATGCCATGTAGGCACAGACGGGGGTTGAGGTTTACCTCCACCCTTTCTTTAATCTCAGTACTAGGTGGGAGTGGGTGGTCAACGCCAGCCCTGGCAGCTTAACCTCCAGGAAAGAGACCCGGTACTCTTTTTACAGAAGGCTGGGTAGGCCTTGGGGCCTGTCTGGAAGAGTGCAAAAAATCTCTTCATCACCGGGGTTCGGATCCTGGACCGTCTAGTCCGTAGCGAGTCACTCTACTGAGTAGGCCATCCCGGCCATATTTAATCTATAAATATAAATCCATTAGTGCAGCATTTCTGATCGTTTTTCAGTCAAACATGCCTCTTGGTCTCTGAGTGAAACCTTATTTATCACCTTACAGTAGCAATTTCATTTTTGTCTCACACTATGTGTCATTCTGCATTACATATGTGATAAGACACATAGAACTCATTTTAAACAAACTTTATCTATTCCATGCACACAGAAAGTTGTAAAAAGAAGATCATCAATAAGTTTTTAGGACCTCTGAATTCGTGCTGAGAATGTATGAAATATTGAAGAGACTGCCTGAGGTATTTTCTTATTTGACTGCTATTCAAATTATATTTGGGTCTTCATACAGCATGATGGCTCCTTATTTGATCTGTGATCAAAATTCATGTTGGTCAGTAAATTTACTACCGACTATTAAACACCAAATTTCATCAAAATAGGATACCATACAGAAGCACCACTTACTTGTCAACTTGATCATTTGGTCACCTGTAGGCATCGTGCTAATGGTTGATGTTTATATCTCACCCTGTCCTCATAACTAGATATCTTGAACCACTGTACAGTTTTCATCTTTCAACCCAACACGTGGTACCTCTGTGCCTAAAATAATCTCATTATTGAAGTGATCTTCTTTCTTTGGACTTTATCCATCGTCTAACTTTCAATATAGTACTACGTTTTGGAAGGGGGCACGCGATGGCGCAGTTGGTTGAGGCAATGCGCTACAAACTGGAACGTCGCGGGTTCGATTCCCGATGGTGTCACTGGAATTTTTCACTGACATAACCGTTTTGGTCACACTATGGCCCTGGGGTCGACTCAGCCTCTAACAGAAATGAGTACCAGGAATCTTTCCTGGGGGGTAAAGGCGGCCGGTGCGTAGGGCTGACAACCTTACCACCTTCACGTGCCAATTATCTAAAAACCTGGGAGCCTCGACCTACTGGAGCCCTAAGGGCCTGCCAAGGCCTGTATGGGACCACTTTACCTTTTACTACGTTTTGGAAGATGGCTGTGCTTCTGTCTTCAGGAAAAAGAAAGCCAGTGATTCAGAACAGTTCTGTCTAAGGGGTCCACCAGATTGAGTGCTTTATCTGAAGATGGAAGCAGAGCCAAATTCTGAAATGCATTACTACATTGAAAGTTCAGTGATGGACAAAGTCCAAAGGAAGGAGAGCACTTTAGTAGGGCATATACCATTCTCAGAGCCCTATACAGCTGAATTAAAAAATCTCATTAATATGTTAGTGCTATATGGAGCCAAACTGTCAGATTTTATGTCCTAGATAGTAACAATGTTAAGAAATAAGGGATTATTTATTTTTTATTTAATTATTTTGATTGATCACATCTAACAGTTCTTGACTTAAAATAATAATAATAATAATAATAATAAATTATTTTCCTTTGTTGATGTTACTTCCTAAGAGAGACTTCAGACCAACCTTACACTTAGTGAGAGTAGTCTGGTATCCAAACAGGAGGCTGACTGTAGCCCATAGCTCTTCTGGACATAGCGATGCAGGTAAACCCTGCTGGAAATAACCCCTTTGCCAATTTGTTCACTGACAAACCTCCACACAATATCGAAAGAGTTCTTTAGTTTGCCATTCATATAATTTATATGTATATATATGGTATTCCCTCTGCAGCTTGGACATGCATCAGCCCTGCCCCATCACCAGTCGCCATGTCTGTAGTGTAACAGATTAACTGCTCTGCGCTCTTCAAACGATAGCTGAACAAAGTGCCAACAAATTCTTGCACTCTTGAAGAAAAATACTAAGATTGTAAATCTATTGTATTTGGAAATATACTACAGCAAATTACTGCATTGTATGAAACAAGAAGTGACCTTTAATTCCTCACATCACCAGCCTCTCTGTATCATAGTGTGTGAGTAAAATTTCGGCCAATTTGAATTTAAGACTTCTGCGTCCTGGGCAGTATTTGGAATTTAAATCCCGTCACTGAAGGATTAACTGAATTTAATCATTTCAAGACCATACTTAAAATAATAAACTTTTATGACTATGCAATTTTAACTGGGGCCAGAGCTATGCCTTAACTGTTTCCAGTTTCAGTCAGAAAATTGATATTCTTACACGAAAGGATAGAGCAGGCTGCCGTTGAGACTTCACTGCCTTCAAAATGACATTTTTAATTATGAGGCACTTTTATTTTTGTAATATTAATTTTACAATAAAACATCTATTTAAATGTGCACATTGTTTTTTCATTTTTGGTTTCCTGCTTCTCTTTATTGTCGTTTCCTCAACCCAAAACTTACCTAGGACAGCCTTTAAGTTTTCCTATGATCTTTAACACAAAGCTTGAGGGAAGGTCAGAAGCTTGTGCAACAATTGAAAAAAATGTAAAAAATGTAAATTCAAAATGAACTTTGAGGTATATCGTTTTAATACCAGAAACAATACAAATTTCTTCCAACCTTATACACATCGATTATGTTATGTATGCTATTTATTATACCAATGTAAGTTGTAACTTTTGATGGAACCTGCATTTGAGATTGAACTGTGACCCTCACACAGATAATCCAGCTACTGCGCTCTGTTCAGAATCCAGAGGGCAAAGTACTGACAGAGTGAGACTTCAACCTTTGCATGCACTCAATTAGGCCAGCTCACTGCCCTCTGCCAGTTTAGCTAGACCTGAACATACGTGTCATGATGGACTCTCTCTGCACACGTTCTCTGGACAACATCCTTCGAGGAAAATGTACTTGTGTCTGTCCCAGACGGAGCCACACAAATGCCTATACTTCTTTCTCAGTTATAAAGCCTCAAACTCAGCTGACTGGAGTTTTCAACCACGAACAACCCCCAACTCCCACATCTGCTGCTTGGCAAAGGATTAGGGATGCAACAAATGCTTTTCCCCATGGTACCCACTGGGCGGGTCAAATATGGTTATGAAGAGAAAATTCTGAATTCCTGTGCTTGGAATCAACAAACTGTGACTGTCCTGGCTCTTGTCACTATACACAACATACTTCATGACACTGCATGTACAGACATACACAGTATCATATCCCAGACAATTTCAATCTTCACAAAACCATACTACTTAAGGCAGTACATAAAAATAAGACACAAAAATTGTATAAAGTTATACATGGTGACTGAAACCAATGGTATGATACCAAACAAGGTAATTTGATAATCTGGGTGGAAAGGGCAAGCTGCGAATGTACAGTGTACAATGTATAATGTGAACATAGCAATGGACAGGAAATACTGAACACCGACTCTTCATAGATAACTTCTACAACAGTTACGAGAAACATGCCACTTCCTACTGCAGTGGGATACTGTGTTGATCATAAAAGTCAGCATCATTCCACAGCCTGTCTTATGACAGGTCCATAGCCTCTTCTAAAGCATGTTCTCCAGACAGTGTGATCTAGTGCTTCCTCTTTCAACTTCCAGTATCCTCTCTTTTCCTTAAGGTCATCCAGTAGCTGCTTATGTCTTCTTCCTTGTCTTCCCATCACATCTATTCTTCCTTCTATCTTACCTTCAATAACATGTTTTACAAGACAGTTCCTATGCAAGATGTGCCCAATCCAGTTAGCCTTCCTTCCTTTTACTGTACTTAGGATATTCCTTTCCTCATTGACTCCATGTGACACTTCTTCATTTTTCACATGATCAGTCAAACTATTTTCCCCATTCTTCTCCAGCACCACATTTCAAAACTTTCAAGGTACAGTATTTCTTACCTATTTTCTGAAGTGTCCGAAGTTTCAGGACTAATCAAAGCTATGCTCCAGTTGTAGCACTTTATTAGTTTCTTCCTTAACTGTAAGTCCAATTTTCTGGTGAAAAGAAACTTCTTCTTGGTAAATGCTGCTTTTCCATGTTAAAAGTAACCCCCTACAAGTAACTAAAATAATTCCCACCTGCTCTCAAAATCCCCACAGTTACTTGAATCAAACATCAGGGAACTGTGGAAATGTGAGGTAGGGGCAAGTGCACATATAATATTAGAGGAGAGACAAATTAACAAATAACATTTTATTATACATAATGATTACATAAACAACAGAATGTAACTTATAGCTTCCAGGTAACTGTCAAATTACCAATATCCCCATTTCACACAAACACATTGAAAATGCCATACCTAATAAATGAAAGAAATGCGAAATACTTGCATAGTGTTATAGCTGCCAATGATAAAATAAAATAACTCTTTGGTCACAGCACCTGGCAAGGACCCTGGTAACATGGCCATCCCTACTCCAATCTATAATTTCGAAATCAAGTACCAAGACCGAATTTTAACAATGTTCCAGTTCCACCTGAATTACAGACTGACACTCATACAGAAAGCAGGTAATCAACAGGATGTAGAGAAGATAAGGGAGAGGAAAAGGTTAATGGAGCCAATGACCGAATATCCACATTGATGACATAATGAACGGCTGCTGTATCAAGGCACAAAGCCTCAAACAGTGGCTCTGAGAAGTGAAAGGACAATAAAGATGTTCTCTTCATCCCAACAGGCTGACAAACTAATGGGAGAGATCAAACTGTGAAGAAGCCAAAAGGAATATAACAAATATAGGTCAGGTGTCAAAGAAGCAAGACTGATTGCTTTAAGTTTAAAAGTGTGAAGTGTAACAAGGGAGCACGGCAAAGTATGCTATGGAAAAGGACAAAGAAAAGCTTCTATCTACAGTCACTAATACCCTCATAATCCTGGACTTGGGGTAGGAAGCATGTTTAGGACACTTTCATCAATGACATCAGTATTTTTCATTGGGAATAAATTTTACAGCTACAGTTTCCAATACAATTTTTTATTCTAATGCAAAACATAATGCAGAAAAAGAGTAAATTGAAAATGAGCCCTTCTTATGTGTCAGCAATGAGTGTATTCATATATAATAATCAGATATTTGTATACAGTACTTCTTTTACTGTGACTGAACATTGTGATGATGGTTTGAAGGCAATTTTTATTCTGCTGCAAGATATAATGCAAATAATGCAACTTAAAACAATGAATATATTCCTTTCACCACCAGTGAGTGCTAATTATGTACCTTAATGTAAGTCATTCTTATCCCTCAAAAATTGATGACACATATACGCAACATGATCCATGTAGAAGTTCCAAGGTTCCTTTGATGAAAATGGAAACGTAATGTGAAAGAGCTAAACAGTGCATGATGTCTTGCATCAATTCCTAAACAAGCAGGCGGTCCTGGCACAAGTCATGTGGTAGGGAACACATTAAACATGTTCAGTGACATTCCTGCTCACATTCCCTGTGTACAGTCAGGCTTACCATACTCAACACGTTACAAGTCTCTGAAATTTAGTTAACTAACCGCAGAATCTGAGATGTGCAAGACATCTCTCTTTTCTGCTGTAGTTGCAACATATAAACTGGAATGTTCATACAACAATTTTAAGCTCTAAACTGAGTAAAAGTTATTACATAACGCAATCCCTTAAAGGTGTAACAAGTGTAAATATCTTGAGAAGCATGTATTTTGCAAACTTTCTTTTGCATTTAAGGTACAACATATATTTTTTGAAGGGTAACTGGGAAAGTAAAAAAAAATTTGTAAACTGCAAAAGATAGTGGCGAGATTAATTACTAATGTAGGGAATTGTTTAAAACATTAAATGTACTCCCAGTACATATTTTAATGAAGATTTGAGTACTACATAAAATTAAATATAAATAGGTTGGAACAAAACTCATATAGGCATGATTACAATATATGTCAGGAGATCAGCTCTTCAATATCCTTTTTGTAGAACTAATATGTTTTTAAAAAAAGGGTAAATAACATGGGAATAAAGGTACATAATAATTTACCAAGTTATTTAATGAATTTAAACAATATACACATTTTGTATGAAATTAAGACCTTCTATTCTGTAGAGGGATATTTGTCTTACAAATTTTTATCATGGAAAATGTAATTGTATATGATATTTTAAAGAAACTGAACCTTTGTAAATCTATGAACTGTTAATATGCTGAATCTTTGTAATATGATATGTTAGTGACAAGTACGATGATTCATATGAAATGTGTCCTATACAAATTTTGGGCAAGAAGGATGAATAAAAAACACAATAAAATACATTATGAAATATTCTGCATGCAAAAATTATATTGCAATCACAGTCAGAAAATCATTTTGAAATTCTCCAATAAAATTATGTATAAAAAGTGAATCTGTTGCTTAATGACAGTTTTATTTTTACTGTTTGGTATGCTCACAATGCAAAGTTACAAAAATGCTTCACTGTGGCCATTTGTCTGGCCATGTGTAACAACTCCAAAATTGATCAACATATTTGCATAAAATTTCATGTGTGGGAGTTTATTAAATTTTGTCAGAGTTTATTAAATTTTTTCAACACACAGTGAAACCCCTGTACGACATTTTTGGAAAAATTCAACAAATCAGGCCTATTAACAACATGCAAAAATTCTGTAACTAAACTACTTTAATGTCGTACATGGAAAAATTTTGTAATTGGGATTGTCTTATGTGAGTTTCACTGTATGTTAGTTCCAGTTAAAACTGGATGAAAACAATGACCACGTTACATGATTATTTTTGTGCTTGTGCATATTACATTGAGGACTGTGTTTCATGTTGGAAGTCACAGAGCATGTTGAATTCTCCAGTAGTCAGTTCATAATACTGTATTAAGTTATTTTTTATACAGGTATCTGTCAAAAACACTGGAAAATAAATAATTTGGAGAACCTGAAAGTGTACTTACATATAAAATAACAAATCACAAGAATTAAATTGGAAAATTAACATGCTCTTTGATGCCATAAAAACACAACCCACATAAATAACACAAAAAAAGAATTGTGTAAGTCGTTCATTATTTTCATCTACACTCCAGATACATCACTCATTAAACACAGATCAGTAACAAACGACTGTCAGGACCCAGCACGTGAAAGAAACTGCACCAACAAGCACTTCTATCTCCCCCTGTTGACACAGGTTCACATTAAATACACTTCATTCTTACCAATATACTTACACATATTCTGACACACAAACTAACAATACCCACTGGACAATCACAAGCTACACAATAAGAGCCAACATAAATGAGGATGTAGCCTATAGGAAATTATTAAGCTGTACATATAGAGCATGTGTTAGAAATTAGACAGTTTCTTAGACAAGGTAAAAAATAAATGGTTAAATGAAATAAAGTAAATGCAAATAAGGCTAATAAAAGTAGTAAATATACAAAGGACTACCACTGAGATAACCCAATGTTAATTAGTTGGTAGTCCCAAGAAACGCGTGTTAAGTCCTGAACCTAATGTGTTGTTGTTA
Source organism: Reticulitermes speratus (assembly GCA_021186555.1). Lineage (NCBI taxonomy): Eukaryota > Metazoa > Arthropoda > Insecta > Blattodea > Rhinotermitidae > Reticulitermes > Reticulitermes speratus. Next base: position 9,847,612 of record JAJKFL010000005.1, read on the forward strand.
TTGTTTTTATTATTATTATTAATGGCCAACACATCACAAAAGGTACATTAATTGCAATGAAACAATAAAAATGTAGTGTCACCAAAACATGGTTTATATAATGTTTGCTGAATTTTAATAATAAAAATATGACAGTACACATCATTATTATACATATATATATTAAATTATTTCATAATTCTGTGTAGCTGCTCGCATACAAAAAAAGAGATGAAAAGAAAGGAAAAACAGAAAATGGTGGGGTGCAGGTTAAAACAATAACTGTACATATACAGTGAAACCTCTATCCATCGTTCCCGTTACCGTCGTTCGCCCGCATGTATCGTCTGCCTTATTTGGTCCCGAAATTAGCCCCATATAAATAACACTATTTTTTCCCGCCTCCATTGTTCCTCGAACTGTCGTTTTCCCGCACAAATAGTTGAAAAATCTCGGTCCTGACGCAACATTTTCCCGCACTGATATTTTTTTTTTAATTTGAAGCGATGGTTTAGCGAGGTTTAAGGACCGGCATGGCCTAGTATACAAGAAGTTAGTCGGAGAAAGTGCGGCAGTGGACAGCGAAAGCACGGAAGCGTGGCTGGAAAGACTGCCATCTTTGTTGGAGGGCTACGAACAACGTGATATTTACAACGCGGATGAGACGGGGCTCTTCTACAACGTGCTTCCTGATAGAACCTTGGCTCTCAAAGGAGAGTCTTGTCATGGAGGGAAAAACTGTAAAGACAGACTTACTGTTTTACTTTGTGTTAACAGTGATGGAACTGACAAACAAGTGCCGATTGTTATCGGAAAATCTCCGAAACCGCGATGTTTCAAGAATGTCAAAAAATTACCCGCCACATACCACGCGAACAATAAAGCGTGGATGACCACAGACATTTTTTCTTCATTTCTGCGTTCATTAGACGCAAGTATGGGTGCACAAAACAGGAACATTCACCTCTTTGTGGACAATTGTGCCGCACATCCAAAGGATACATCGTTTCTAAGAAATGTAAAAGTCATACGGTACCCGGCAAATTGTACAAGTGTGCTCCAGCCCCTTGATTTAGGGGTAATAAAGTGTTTTATAGAAAACGCCTCGTGCAAACAGCTGTTTGCTTAATGGATGCAGGCAAAGATACGAAAAAGAAGATAAACGTGTTGGAAGCTTTGCACTACACTGTGGCAGCCTTGCAACAAGTAACCCAGCAGACAATCGAAAATTGTTTTCGGAAAGCTGGTTACGTGCAGGGACAATCTTCAGGCGATAGTGACGTCGTATTAACCAACGATGACGACAATTTCCGCCAAGACTGGGAAAAGTTCAGTGGCATGAACAAAGATAAATTCGAGGACTACGTCTCTGTGGACAGTCACGTGGCAACCTGTGGTGTAGAAACAGTGCAGGAGCTGTACGTGAGCCTCGTGGCGTCCGGGAGTGTGGAGCGGGAAGGAGAATAAGCTGGCGGACCCGAAGTTGTGCCGAGCTTTGCGGAGACGCATGAAGCGCTGATGAAAGTAAGATCTTTCTTTTATGCGCACAGCACGAGTGACAGTGATCGTGAAAGTGTTCTAGGCCTTGAAAAATCGTACTTTGAATTGAGGAGGAGTAAAGTTTGCTCAAAACAAACGTCAATGAAAGATTTTCTCAGCAAGAAGTAATAATTATCATTGAATTGTTCTTATCTATAATTTTTAATGGTTTCCCGGTACTCTCATTTCCCGTATGTATCGTTCAAATTTTCCGGTCCCTGAAAAACGATGGATAGAGGTTTCACTGTATTAAAATCCAGAAAACAACACAGCCACACTAAGGCCGGCTACACACGTAACTGCATACTTGAACGGTATGCTTGTACACATTTATTGTACAAGTATACCTGACGGCCGTATAGCCTCCACACGACACAAGCATACTTGAACAGTGCCAGTTTACGCTTGAACCATGTCGTCGACGGACGACGACGACGCGCTCGCTTTAGCTGCTTTCGTTTTAGTTCAAAGAAAAAAAGCAAAGAAAAAACGTAGCTTGTAGTGTAAAGACTGGATAATGAAAAGGAAAAGTTACTCACACACTAATTTTTTAAAGGAATTGACAATATACCCTCGTGATTGGCATATTACTTGCGAATGGACGAAGAAATGTACTTGAAACTTTTATCACTCGTCACTCCTTTAATTAGAAAGCAGGACACGATCATGAGAGAGGCTATAACCCCACATGAAAGATTAACAGCAACCTTGCGATTTCTTGCAGTGGAATGAACCTACGAAGATTTGAAATTATCAACTATAATTTCACCACAAGCATTAAGTTACATAGTTCCTGAAACATGCCGTGCAATATATGATATATATATGCAATTCAGACTTGCACAAGTCTCTGCTTCTACTACACACGTTCAGTTACACCTGCGCATGCAGTACATGTGCAAGTATACAGTATAGAAATTCAAACATCTTCATGTCGCTTGTACAGTCAAAATACCTGTGCAATATTATCATACACACGCTCATGTATACTTGTACAATAAATGTGTACATGCATACCGTTCAAGTATGCAGTTACGTGTGTAGCCGGCCTAATGAAAGGATATCAACATACTAGAATCTACAATGTATTGTATGTAAGTACCTTCACACCAGGGCTAGAGTTAAGCATGCTGTGGGCCCTAAGGTGCAACATTTAAGAGGCCTCTCCTCTCTCTCTACTTTGTTGTGCATAGCAGTAGTAGTATTTACAATAAAAATATAACAAAACCAACAATAGTCAATAATAACAATAATAATCATCATTATTTTGTATTGTAAGTTTCATTATTTACAAATGCATTTAATGCTTTTTAGTGAGTCCCTAATGCAGTAGCTTGTCTAGCTTATACATAAATCCAGCCCCACTTCCCACACTGACATATAAAAACATACTTGAAACATATGATGAAATAAGACAATTAATTTGTAACACACAGAAAGAAATATTTTATTTTGTAATGAAGACTTCAACATACTAGAACTATACACTGTTTTAACATAGAAAATACCGGTATGTTGTAATACATGAAAACCAATATTTGTGTCATAAACAATACACAAATCCAATATTTGTAATATATTATAAATAATTTAATAACAAAAAACATGTAAAAGTAACACATATATGAAAAGGAACTATACAAATTATAAATTCACTCAAATCTCTGATATTGGAATAACTGCTAATCAAATTACTCATATTAATCATTTTTTAACAAGACAGGCAATATACATATAAACATAATATTGAGGCACGGTCACAAAACCATTGTTGCCGCATAAAAGCAATAACTATTAAACATTGTGTGTGTCGGTATTCTTGCTTCTTTCTGTGCTGTATTACATCATCTGTGGCCTGTCTGACTCTATCATATTTTTCCACATTATCTCATAAACACCATGATTTTGGGGGGGGGGAGTTATTGAACAAAAAATGTGTTTTGATTTCCTCTACAACTTTTGTCTGAAACATTTCTCATTCTAGGAAGAATTCAGTGAGATATTATCATAAATCTACATTAAGCCTTCATGTAAAGTACCTGTTATTCTTACTAGATTTTAATGAAACATAATTTTCTTGATAGATTTTCGAAATATTCTCAAATATCAAATTTCGTGAAAATCCATCCAGTGGGAGCCGAGTTGTTCCATCTGGATAGAAAGACACAGACAGAAATGACAAAGCTAACAGTCACTTTTTACAATTTTGCGAACACCCCTAAAAATGCACACACATATTTTTAAACAAAGCTTTATTGTCACATAACCACATTCTAAACGTATTTCACATTTTAGTAAAAATATTCATATTGAGTGTTTAAGTCATATACATAAATTATTGTCAGGTGTCAGTACATGTAAAAACCTTCAATATTCTCCTACGTATTCATCTCTGTTGGTCCAAAGGGCCAAGAGATGTAAGAATTAACATGTAATAAAGTAGGGCATAGGTAAGTTGTGCTGTAATGGTGTAAATGTTTAATTAAATAATATTTTATCTTTAATAGAGGGAGAATGGATCTCATGATCATTAAACAAAAGGGAGTACAAAAGAACTGTTATGTTGCACATACATTTCATAACCTGGTAGAGACTAAATATTATTCTTCACCTAACATTCCACGGGTAATTAAATCAACTACAGGATGCATAGGAAAGGTGAAACAGCACGTAAATGGGAAGTTTCTGTGGAAAACGTGAAATGTAAGACCCTAAGCATAGATGGGTTAATTGTATTAAAATGGGTCTTGGTGTTTGTGAAGATGTCAAATGGAGTATGATGGTTCAGGATGGACACCATTTGTGGGCCCTTGTGAACATGAGAATGACCTCTAGGATTCTGTGATTATCAAGGAATTTCTTGATTAGCTGAATTCCTGTGAACTGCTTCCCATGTACATGATTTTATATATATTATTCATATGCACAGTGCAACTTCCTGCAAACTTACATGCTTGTCCTTTCTCAACCACCAGCCAGCAACAGCCTACCTTTGGCCAAGCATTACCAATTAATCGTGATTTGAGTACCAAATACAGTACCACAACACTAGATGTGCTGAAAATGTATGTGTACAGTTTATATCACTTACACAGGTTGAGGCTGAACCAAAAATGATCTACGTTAAGGAATTTCTAAAATTGTTTCTTGTGTACTTGAATGTAAGCAATTTCACCACTTTTGCTAATGATGATTTTGAAATTCCAGCATCCTGTGAAAAACATTTTCAGTGCCACTTGTGGTCAGTACTGTAGAACAGCCCTTAATTCATCCACTTTCTCTTTTGCAAGCACACAACTTTAATTCCTTTTTGTCCACAAATGACCTGATAAACCCAACTTTTATGGACAACAGTTTGTATGGACTTGCAACTAATGGAGGTTTTTGAATGATACGTCCTGAACTTTCTAACAGCACTGCACTTAATATCTTGTTCATTCAAAAATGGTTATTTGACAGTACATGAGAATAAATGCAGTAGGAGAGAAACTAAAACTGAATACCTACTCATGTAAGCACAAATCATTTCAGAGGCATTTACTTATAATGCTTCACCTGTGTCACTCTAGGCTTGAATTAGTATTAAGACGTGATGTTGCTGCTTTGTAGTAAGGAACAAAAGCTCACAAAAGCATGCAACTTTGCACAAAGATGCATTGTATTTCTTTAACTAAAAAAGTGACACTAGAAAAAGCCACACTTTCAACTTCTACAGCGAGTATCATTATGTGAAACATATTAACAGTCAAGGTGCTATGTAAGACTCAAAATCCACACATGATTAGGTTTCATTTAATGTCATGGTTCCTAATGGATTTATCATGTTTTGTTTACTTCATGTTCCATGACTTTATATCATTATAATATCTATTAAAATGTAAACAGCGGAGAAAATATACATTGTAAATTCTTGGCACTGAACAGTCACAAAAGTTAAAGAATGTAAGCAGTGGACAAAATGTATACAATCTATTTTTGGCACAGAACAGTCTCAAAAGTTACTGATTCTAACTGTAAGTAAATCATGAACTTTTGTTAGCTAAATTACATTTCTATGGCATTTGAGGATTAAATGCAGATTGGTTCAGGCCCTATTTAACATAAAAGAGAAAGCTGAAATAAAATCACCTAATGCAACTCAAAATTTTTTCTCTGACTGGGGTTAGTTAGTTTAGTTATGGGGTATATTAAAACATGGGAGTTCCCCAAGGGTCAAGTATATGGTCTTTATTGTTCACAATATATATATAATGACCTTTCCCTGAGAATAAATTTCTTATCAGAACTCATAATGTTTGCTGATGACACACGTGTCATAATTTCTAACAGAAATTTTGGAGATTTCTGTACAACCTGTCAAACTTAGTTCTCTTTCATATGATCGAATGGTTTGCTGCTAATAAGTTGGTCCCAAATGTAGATAAACTATAATAAAATTCATAACGCATAATTCACCACACTGTGTATTATAGGTATTGGATATAAGGAAAAGTATATAGAAGAAACGGTAAATACAAACTTTCTTGGTTTACAAATTGATAACCACCTAAACTGGAAGAATTATAGCAAGCAAATGATTCCTAAGTTACACAGTTAGGTCGATGTTCCATATCAGCAACATTAATATTCTCAAATCAATTTATTTTGCATATTTTCACTCTATAATAAAGTATGGAATTTTTTTGGCACAATTTGTCCAACAGTGGAAAGATATTTACTTTACAAAAGAAAATCATCAGAATTATGGTTGGTGTATGACCTAGAACTCCATGCAGAAGTCTACTTAAAGAATCAGAGATTTTACTTGTTCCAAGCCAGTATCTATACATATCTTCATTAATCAACTTCAGTGTAAATAACAAAAAATTTTCAAACACATTTATCTGTACACAGTATTAATACGTGGAATAAACACCATCTTAATAGACAAATACAAACCTTTCATGTTTTCAGAAAAGTATATTCTATGCTGGCATCAGAATCTTCGACAGCTTACCACATAGTCTCACAAGTCTTAAGAATGGAAAGGCACAATTTAAAGTACCATTAAGAAGATACTTAAACACACATTCTTTTTACTCTGTACATGAATTTTTTATGTGTAAAGATGATCCATTATATTGTATATAAAATGTTTATAGTATTTTGCACTGTAATAATTGTGTATACTTTATATTTTGTATGTTTATGACTTTTTCTACATCCTACTGTCATTTTGACAAACTTGGATCCATGGAATGTATGTGTGTGTGTACATCATTGCACGTTCAAGAGAAAAGGGATATAAGTCAAAAACTTGTGTGTACCATTTTATCAGTCCTCTGCACTGATTCTGCCACAAAGAGAATTTTTCCAAACACATACTCTACTAGCAGAAATCTAAAAACTCACATACTCAAACCTGCTGTGTTCCAGGTAATACTGAAGCTATTATATTTTTGCAATTTTCTTCTTTAATTCCTGTAAAATGTTAGTTTTGACTTGTGCCACTTTACTTGTGAAGGTATGAGATATATACAAAGGCACTGAAAATAACTTTAATAATACATTCAATAACTTCACTTAACATATTATTACTGACACTAAATGGCTGTTATTATGTGATATAACTGATAAATCACTTTCATGCTTAGGAAATTGCAGTGATGACATTTCACTATATGCTGCGTTTTCTGTATTTATTATTTATTTACTGTTCCTCTGGGTTAACCAGCTTTATGATTAGATGCCGTGCCAATTAACTCAATTTATGCTGATTATGTGAAAGCTAAGTGTAATACATAACATTTCATGTATGCCTAAACTGGGTGACTAATAAAATGCTTCCAACTGTTTGTGAATCTGCTGGAAGTACTGGTCACACTGGAAGTGACCAAGTAGTTTCTCGATATCTGCAGACAGCTGTTCCTCCACAACATTCACAATCTTGTCTCGATAACATCCTGCAATGATTGATAACAGCTTACCAAAAATAACCCAACCAGTGGTGTCCACATGAATTTCACTGAATTGTGTCACCTTCAGACTGTCCAGTGTTGCTCTGCATGTCTCATTCACATATGTCAGTGATATCTGCAAATAACCAACACATAAAACCTCACATGTCAGTGATATCTGTCAATAACCAGTACATCAAACGTCATGCCAGCGATATCTGTGAAAAATGGGCACTTCAAACCCCAGTAGGATAATTATATCCATTAATAACCTACATATGAAACATCAGATCAGTCAGATCTGGAAATAACCAGCACATCAAACCTCCATAGGTAACCTACAACAGATATTAGTAATGCATAATTTTAAAAACAGCAAATGAAACTGCCAGACTATAGTGATTTCAGTAACTGGCTTATTTATTTATTTATCAGTTAATATGGCATTGTTAGTAAATCAATGCATAATTAACCCTTTGGTACCAAGAAATGACTAGTCGACGCACAGTGTGATGCTCAGAAATCTGAACACCACCTAGTTATTGGCCAAGAACATGCAAAGGAGTGGGCGGTTATTAAAATCTCCGGTCTTTTACACAGTTCACTGGGCACTTAATTCCAGCACCATGGGTTAAATGGTACGATGATACTGAATAATAAATTGCAAAGGATGTAGAAGGAAACAGTCATGGCCTGTACTGAGGCACTATACTGGCATTTGCATAAACAGAAGCTTGGTCAGAATAATCAGTATCCTAGCAAAGGTTCAAACTGGTCACTGGTCAGCATTACTGGTTAAGCCACCGTGCTCTGCAAGGAGCTTTAAGCATAGGCATTTCCTCCTCTGCAGACATGCTGTCAATACCTGGCTGTCTGTGCTTCATTTGTAAGTAAGTTGAGGACAGCAAGGAGGTCGGTCACAATTGCCAACACATTAAACAACAAAACCAAAGCCTAAACACTGAATTTAAAACAAACTTGGTAACCGTATTTCCTCCACAATGGTTATATCATCAAGGCCTGTTCATGATGATTATGTAATCAGGTGTATAAATCAGAGTACAACTAAATAAAAGGGAAAATGAAGATGTGGGGCAGAGTGAATGGGTAAATGGAAAATCTTAAATAAGAATGCAATACAAGCTGTGTCTCACCCTACTGATAACATGACATACTTTTTTAAAATGAAAGTTCTTTTCTTAAACACAAAATGTCACACCAATCACAACACACTCTGCTTAGCTGGATTGCTTTACTTCATTTTCAGTGTTCTGAGGATCAATAGCACAAGAAAAGGAAATTGTAGGATGGCAAAAACTATATCCTAAGAAGCAGCCATGTTACTAGGAAACAGAAGGAAATGAGTGGGAAGTGTAAGCCTTGTAGGAACCTAAGTCTACAAAGGGCAGGAAAAAATTAGTTCCTCACCTTGATAGTGATTGAATTATGTGGGATTGTGACTGTGATTTTCCCACTTGCTTTAATGGAGCCTAGATTGGCTTCATAGTGCTTGTACCCCAACTGCAATGTCTGCAAGCCAATTCCACACACCACACTCAGATTAGTGCCAACTGTTGTGACTACTGTATCAGTTGTTCTATGCACAGTGGCCAGGTTCCTCAACCATCCACCATCAGCTATGACCCTGCCTTGGCCTAAGAAGGAGAAGCTCTAATTCACATTGGGGATCTGGATGTGATCACGCCCAGTCTCTCTGAGTGTGTCTCCTACAACCAGCAAGATGAAGTCCACCAGGTCATCTACCTTTGCGATATGAGTCCCAGTAGGTGGTAGCTGTTGGCTGTCCACCAAAGGTTCCCACCCTGCCTCTTCAGTCGTTCAGTGAAGGTGATATTCAAGTGGCCAGATCTTGGCATGGTTTGCTGCACATCATTACTGTCAATTTCATAGTCACCCACAATTCTTGGTACTTCCACATCTGTACCCATGAGACACAGATGTGTGAACACAACAGTAGTTTGCGTATCAGCATCAAACGTTATATCACTAAGGCAAATGTCTTTTGTAAAGTGTTGTTCTTTGGCAATGCTGACAAGCACTTCACCAATAAGCCTGTGTCGCAAGTTAAGAGAAAAATGCTTGAGGTCACTGCTGCCTTGCACATGACCAAGCATAAGTAAAATGGTGGCTACAGCACAGGTATAACATATAAACCACATCTGAAAAGAGAATATAATTTGCAAAATGTTTTGAGGCTCTCACAGCAGTGTTACTAAAAATTAAGATCTTGGGGTGCTACATTCTGATGATGAAGGCCCTACAATCCTTCCAAATGTCAGGAACGGTGACCGGATAAATGCGCACACGACGAAAGCCCACACGACAATTGCGCACAGATAAAACCCCACAGTCATGAATGCTCACAGGACAAATACCCACACCGATAAATGCTCACACGGATATATGCTCACACGGATGAATGCTCACAAGGATAATTGCTCACAAGTTTAAATGCTCACATTGATAAATGCTCACACGGACAAATGCTCACACGGGCGAATTGTCACACAGGAAAGTACGCACATACAAGAATTAGGTTAGGTTAGCGTTCAGGCTGTCTCTGTTCTGTATATGAAGGCAATGGTCACTGGACACAAACTTAGGTTAGCGTGTAGGCAATGTCTCTGTTTTGTATATTAAGTGAATGGCCACTGGACACAAACGTAGGTTAGCGTTCAGGTATGTCTCTGTTTTGTATTTAGTGAATGGCCACTGGACACAAGTTTGGTTAGCGTTCAGGCTATGTCTCTGTTCTGTATATGAAAGGGAATGGCCACTGGACACAAACTTAGGTTAGCGTGTAGGCTTATGTCTCTGTTTGTATATTAAGTCAATGGACACAAACTTAGGTTAGCGTTCAGGCTAGTCTCTTGTTTTTTAATATACGTGAATGGCCACTTGACACAAACTTAGGTTTGCGTTCAGGCTATGCCTCTGTTTTGTATAATTAAGTGAATGGCCACTGGACAGAAACTTGGTTAGCGTTCAGGCTATGTCTTGCTTTTGGTATATGAAGGGAATGGCCACTGGACACAAACTTTGGTTAGCGTGTAGGCTATGTCTCTGTTTTGTATATTAAGTTAATGGACACAAACTTAGGTTAGCGTTTAGGCTATGTCTCTGTTTGTATATTACGTGAATGGCCATTGACACAAACTTAGGTTGGCGTTCAGGCTATGCCTCTGTTTTGTATATTAAGTGAATGGCCACTGGACAGAAACTTTGGTTAGCGTTCAGGCTAGCTCTGTTTTGTATATGAAGGGAATGGCCACTGGACACAAACTTAGGTTAGCGTGTAGGCTATGTCTCTGTTACAGTCAGCGCGATTTCAACCTCGTCCCCTCATTACACTACCATCACTTTCCTGTGTGACAATTCGCCCGTGTGAGCATTTGTCCGTGTGAGCATTTATCCTTGTGAGCATTCATTCGTGTGAGCATTCATCCGTTGTGAGCATATATCCGTGTGAGCATATATCGTGTGAGCATTTATCGGTGGGTATTGATTTTCCTGTGACATTCATCACAGTGGGGTTTTATCTGTGCGCAATGTCGTGTGGGCTTTCGTCGTGTGGGCTTTTGTCATGGAACCGTCAGGAACTACTCACCCACTGCATCTTCAAAATAAAATTTACTGCCACTATTCATATGCTCTTGTGTGACAACTCACATACATGCTACCAATGCACGCATTGAAAAACTTTAATGGATGGGACTTATCCAAAAGGGATCTGAGACTGCATCTCCTTGTTGTCTGTTAAGTGTGGTATGCAGACTCTATTTCTGAGCTACAAACAAGTACGAATAATGAATGTGTCCCAAACAAAGTAAATGAATGTATAAAACTAATGCTGTTAAAGTCCCTGGTAAAGAATAATGTCTGACACTGTCACAACTGTGCTATGCTAAGCTACTTAAGTACTCTATTATATCCCCCACTTGCATAAAAACCTGCAATATTATATACATATTATATAATATATATATATCCACATTATTTAATGAAGAAAAAGAACCATACTACACAAGAATTGCCATGATTTTAAATCAATGCTGACCCACTGTCTCTATTATTGTTATTATAGTTACTGCCAGGTTAATGAACATTCTCAACAAGCTTTCAAAAGATTAATTTAACGAGATTTATGTGTGGCGCTGCCGGCTGCTGTTCGGCCATACAACCTGTCCGGAAGATAGTATTAACCAAGCCAATATAAGAATAACAAAAAACGCCCATAAAGTAGGACTGGTTGGTACAGGCAAATCATCGTTGACGGTTTTACCCCTTATGGAACCACCGAAAGACTAGTGATGGATGATGTAGCAACAGCACTCTGATGGAAAACAAATCACACCTCAAAAGAGAGAGAGGATTAGGAAATGGCGAACCACTGGTGGTCCACTACCCTTGATTGTGGGAAGAGATGCAATTGCCCGAATTCACGTAGGGCAAGTTTGTGCATGAAGGAGCAAGCAGGCGTCATCTTAATCAAACACGCCCAGTGACTACTAAAACAACACAATTCACTAGTTCATCTCTCTCACAACTTGTGGGTTACAGTATCGTAAAATATAGTGCACCACACTCGGTATGGTCGACTCTTACGCCATGTGAGTTTAGTTTCCATTCTATCAATGCTTTACTTAAGGCTTGATAAGGTATAACAAAATTCACCATTGCACGTATCTTACGATTGGTATGTTTTACTACGCTACACGTGTTAGGCGCGACTGCTTCACTAAAAAGCTTTAATTTTCCACTGCAACGGTAGATTAGTGCTTTAGTTCCATACTTTACTGTGGCACTAAACTATAATAAAATAGCAATGTATAATAATACCTCGAATACAGGTGTATGCCGCCTAAAGCATATTTGTTCCTATACATCTCTACTAGATAATCTGTGCGATACATAACTCTATAGTAATCTGTGACTCTACCTGCCAGACGTCGCCACTTCTCTCACCTGTGATTGTTACTGCCATCTACAGTTTTCCTACACCGTGCGCAGCACGAATCAGAGCTGTACACAGAGACCTTGTCATTTCAGAAGTTTGGTGCCGATTTCTTGTTCGTAACCCGGTGTTATGGAAGTTTGCCAAATAAGATAAGTAAAGGAAAGTTCATTTTTATTAATAACGGGGTGTGAGGGTTTTGGCACGGGATGCGATAAGGGTATATGAGAATAGGACGATGTAGGATTTAGTCGAGGGGCAGACAAGCTCTCAAACGTGCTCTCCTACACCCCAACTCTTGCCCTGCTCACGACCATGGCTCACGACTGTGTATGTCGTTACATATTCCTTATATCATAAATCAAGAATGCAGAGATGGTTGGTACTATGGTACCTAGTACAACTAATTCCATGAAACAGAGTTCCTCGGCTAGTCAAGAAATTCCCCGCATTCAGTACGATCTGAGATATATAAACTCATTAACTTTAGTTGGAATAAAACAGAATTGCCTCAACAATGGAACGAGTTAATCATTGTATCTATTCATTAGAAAATTGTTAAAATCAGCTGCAGTAATTATTGATGAATATCACTGTTATTATCTACATACAACATCTAATTCAGCATTCTTGTCTAGGTTGAGTCTATATGCTCGTATATGAAATTATTGGGAATAATCAATGTTGATCTTGGCGTAATAAATGAACAACTGGTCATATATTCTGCATTCGTGAAATATACTAAACCATTAATTTACGATTTAGCTGTGTTTCCTGAGAAAGTGGGTGTAAATCAAAACGGCGTAAATCAAACGTGATATTCCCATAAGAAGTAACAGACAAGTTACTGGTTACGGTATCACACGAATGACAACGTCTTTAAAATATATACGCATATTGTGTTACTGATAATAATAAAGACAAGGTATAGGTCATCCCATATTATGTCATACAAGGCACAAAGGAGGAGCAGATGCACAGCTCTTCTCACTCGTAACCTTGGCGCTAGATTGGTTGTAGGTGGTAAACGCCACTTTCGGGCCTCTTTACCACCGGGAAAAGAGCTCCAGGGCCAGTCTGAACGGGTATGAAGAAGAGAAAATATGTTGTTCCCACTGGGGTTCGAACTTCGGACCGTCCAGTCCGTACAGAATCCCTTTTTACTGGTCACGATGATAATATATGACATATTCATTATTACCCTGTGTAAATTAGAAATAAATTGTAAAAAAACTTGATTATACTTACGTTAATGTACATGATATTGATATTTTTTCAGCTTTATAACGAATCGTACACACAGCAGTCTTGGCAAATTCGGGAGCACGGCAAATATCAACTACGCGTTTATCTTCTCCAAGCCGATTTATTGCATATAATTTATCTTCATTGTTGATTGCCTTTCGCTGTTTTTTCGTTGAGGTTGCACTAGGAGATGCAGATTTGCAATTCTCACTCATTCTGATAATAAAGAAAAACAAACACTCTTAAAGGCAAACAAACAAACACACCACTGCAGATCAATTGTTCCATGCCGTGAGTTTCGTTCAATCTCGGTAGTGTTGTAGCGCGCAGCCAGCCAAGGGCGTTAAATCGAAAATGACGAGGGCGTGAATTAAAAGTGGTGAATTGTGAAGCCGCGTTAAAAAAAGTAAAATAAACCGGCGTAACCCAAGGTACGGCTGTACTTGAGAAAAACTGGAATAAAATTTAGCAGTATGTCAGCTACTTATAGAGCCTCAAATTCTTTTAGGAGGAGGTTTTGGATCCCCATGAAATAGTTAGGTTAATAAAAATGCGTTTCAAATTAAAAATTCTGTAGCAAGGTTCGGGTAGGCAAACATCAGTATATTTTCTATTCAGAATGGTCTGAACCAAGGGAATGCTGTTAACGTTACAAATACACTTCCAGAAAGAGAAAATATATACGCGAATCTAACGACATGATCACGTATAATTTGAAAATTTGTATCATACAGATGTCTCATCGCTGAACTAACACAAGCAATACATCTTCTGTGCTCTTATACTGTCTTCGGGAAGACATGCCGTAAGGTGATCTTGGAATACACTGCATTTTCGATTCTCCGAGTCCCGATTGTTCGAGACTTCATTTCGTCCTAGCCTATACTTAAAGACTTTTTTACGCCTTACATGAGAGGGAAAATTTTTATTACTTTACAATATATCTTAATAATGTATATTCTATTATTATTCTTCTGTTGTACTATTATATAGCCCACATTGATAATCAAATAAAGTGTTTTACAGGGTGTATCTAAAATGTTTGGACGAACTTGAAGAGTGAGTTCTTCACATTAAACAAAGGAAAGGTTCATACAGACATATGCCCGGCAATGGGTGGTTTTTGAGTTTAATTGAAATATTACTTTAAACAAAAAATACCTGAACTATGTATTATTTTACTTTAAACTGAAATAATATATTTATAACATTATATTCACAGTCCGACAAAATGTACAATTCAGCCACATTAATTGTGCAATTCCACTGTCCTACATGTTTCGAACTCTTAATTTGGGTTCATCTTCGATACATGTAGGACAGTGGAATTGCACAATTAATGTGATGAATTGTACATTTTGTCGGACTGTGAATATAAAGTTAAAATGTACGGTATAACTAATATTACGTTTATATTTATAACAATTTTTCAGTTTAGCAAGTGTTAAGGTTTTATTGTTTATCAAGTCACAATTCGCGAAAGATGCTCGAAATTCCTCCGCGTCAATAAATGCACGCTTGGGCACGTCTGACCATGGACTGTCGCACAATTTCGAACGTCCCTGGTGCGGCTGCGAATGGTTTGACAGCCGTAAAAAATACGTTGGTGAAATATCTGTTCATTTTCAATTGGAGCTGAGTACACTTGGGTTTTGAAGTGACTCCACAGAGAAAAACCTGAAGGATTGAATACAGGCGAACGTGGGGCCATGCAACTGGTCCTGTTCCACCTATCCATTGTCATGACAGATATTATTGAATGCATCTCGCACAGGTCGGCTGAAATGTGCCACCGGAGCCCCCTGCTACATGAACCATGCTCTCACTGCCAACACGTTTTTGGAATTTAGGCCGACCTCGAAAACTGCGGACATTTTATTGAGATTAACTATTTTCCTTGTTTTGGTGTGGGGAACTCACACCTGAAGTTTGCCCAAGCATTTTAGGTACGCCCTGTATACATAGTACTTACTAATGATGTATATATCATACTATACTTATAATACTTTTATTATACTTAATTATATTAATATATTAAATAATATTATACTTAATTATATGATCTAAATTGTCGTAATCCGTATAGCCCGAGCTTTTCGGCAATTCGAAGCAACCTTGGTCCAGTTCACCTCGAACTAACGAGAGTCTACTGTAGGTACGGAACTACTGGGTGATGTTTAATAGAGTTACAACAAACCATTTTATCCCTCTATATTATTTAGGCTGTGTACGAAGAAGTGATATATTTTCGACTGGTGATTTTGTCAGTGGATGCTGCTGACGTCATCATAGAAGAGAAAAGGTTTGTTGTCCGAAAGTCCACGAATGTCCTCCTAGTTGTGTCGTTTTATTTCTCATAGGGTTGTGTTGTGTGGTTCTGAATCAGTGCCGACGACAGGGGGTGGGGGGGGGGGGAAGCCGGTACAAATTATCGGGGTCTGCTGGTCAGGACAGGGGCCCGGGGCCCCTATGTTGCATACGTTTTGTCTTTCTCGGTACTATCACATGTAATTAGGTTGTGATTTGTCATGTTCACGGCACTTGCGGCCAGCGGCCATCTCGCGTACGACGGAGCCTACAATGTAGCCTAGCAGGTAGCTGAGAGCCGGGAAGGTAGCCTAGCAGAAACCAAGGGTGCCCACAGTAATGCTTGTTTCAGGCATGTCATTTCAGCTTGAGTCACTTTCGAGACTGCTACTTGACAACCAGACACGCCTGAGAAAACTGTGTGTTCAAATAGTAGTAGTGACGTCATGAATTACTGGATAGCTGTGCTTCAACGTCCTCATTGCTACAAGACTTACCTCTGCGAGAGTATAAAATGCATCCAGTCAATGTTGACAGAAAAAATATCGGAGAATATCACCAGCTGTAAAAAAGTTAAGAAATTAACTAAATCGATTTTGCGAATATTTAAGAATGGAAATTGAAAACTTGCCGGAATGAATAAGATTTTTGGGACAGTTTATTTTCCAGTGTTACACCGGTTACTGTAAGGCCCAGGCTTTCTCCATCACACATTTATTTCTGGCGCTCACATTGCAGGACTCCTTGGATAAGTGATTATCTCGTCGTAAGGCTTCTGCTGAGGACAACAAAATATATACAGACAATGAAAAAACATCCATGCCCGAAGCGGGATTCGAAACCGCGATCTCAGCAACCAGGTGGCCAAGACCTTCGCCTCAGACCTCACGTCTACCGGGACTGGCATAAACAAGATTTACATTGCTTATTAAAATGACTTGCTGCTTGTATTCCTTTTGGATGTGATTTCTGTCCATAGTTTCATTATAGCATATGTTGGTTGATATATTAATAGGACGGCAGATTTGTCAGGTCCATGCACCAGCCGTACTTTACCCGCAAGGAAATTCCTTGGTACTCATTTCTGTTTGAGGCTGAGGGGACCCCAGAGCTACTGAATGCGAGTAGAAGGAATAGGTCACTTGAAAATTACCAAGGACCCTACCAGGAGGCCTTCTCTGGAGTCTGATAATAACTTGAGAAAGACTTCCCCATTTTTCAACTCTCCGCTTTCCGTAGTCCTATTGTGTCGCCTTCTTTTTCGTTACCTGACTTTCCCCGACAGATGTCAACGTTTCGTTTTATAGCTAATATGTATTTTCCTTCACAACTTCTGAAAATACTTTCATACCACCCTGATTACCCAGACTCATCTTCTGACCCACAAAAATTGTTGATCTGATGAAGCAGTTCGCCATTTCATAGCCCACGTCCGCAATTTTTATCTGCACGCGTCAGAAATTGTAAAACAAGAGTGTTAAGAAATGAGGCTATCCTACTACAGCTAATAACCTGCATGTAACTTTCCAATTAATCAACCAAATAATTAATCAAATTCCGTTTCTCAACCTAATTGTTACGAACACCCTCCCTATCGGTTCCAAATCTAATCCACATTTTACATTTTGACTGGGATAATATTCTCCCTCTCAAAAACAGCTAAACTAAATTTTCCTTTCCGCTCCTTGCATGAAATTCGAAATTGGAAAACCTACACTTCCTAGACCTTGCAACAGAAGGACGACAAGTGCTGAGTAGAGAAACTAGACGGAGGTGTGCACGTCTGTCGAGTACCATCAAGACGAGACAAAGGCAGTGCGGGTAATCTTACGGCCTTCACGGCTTCCACAGCAACGTCATTATCACATCAACAACAGTGAGTGGGTGGATGTTGGGAGGAGGTTGGCGACAGTGTCTTTTCGATATTTCAAAAGGGTTATCTTAACAAATTTATATATAGTACGAACATATGCACACACACTCACTCATATAGCCTATGTAAGAAAGGTTGTGTTACTAGTCCGTTGTCACGAAAGCAATAACCATTTTTAGGCAAGTTCGTGACCCTCCACTGTCAACAACTTGCAGACATCCAAACCCGTTCCGACGTGGCGGACGCAGTTAGCAACAGCAGAAAGGCGCAGTTTAGTCGCAGCATTCAATCGCTTACAGACATGAGAGTGCTATTGTTGTTGCTAGCAGTGACGACGCTTTCGCAAGGTGAGTTTGTGCCTAGTTTGTTGTTTGCTTTAACATCTATTCCACGGCAATACATGTGTGCCATTATCAAGACCAAGCAAATAGTAAAACAAATGCAAGCTTTCAGGTGTTGACGAAGACTCGAAGGAATAATTATACCGTAGAGACTGAAAAAACAGTTACCGGCTTTGAAGAGGGGAATGCAGAAAACTTGGCACAGCAAAACCCTTTCCTCTGCGTCTAATTCATGCTGCAAGCTTCTGGTACAGTGCTCGAGGTTCTATATGATTAAATCTTGAAAGTCTAACTTTGTTGGTAACACGAAAGGTCAGCCATGCTGGAATACAGTGTTTGAAATGTATCTCTCGCGCAAACACTAAAATTTGGATTCTGACACTGGAATTAAACCTCAAAGGCTAACCCTGGAGGATTAAATTGTGCAATTTTTAGATGCCTTCGTAAAGCAGTTGCCTTTTACTAGAGTTTGGCAATACTTGCTGATTTTTGGTTAAAATGGACAGAAATGACAAACCCTTTGTCTTTATAATGTAGACAGTGTTCACTGTGACATACGAATTGAGGCCTAAGCAACGCTTGACGATCTAAACAGGTAGCCTTTTGCCAGACAAGCACAGGGAACAGGATATCTCGCCCTGTACGAGATAAGTACGGAGAATATAACAGCTTGCTCTTTTAAGGAAGAAGTGCAAGAAATACTATAACTTATCTAGGCCTTTACCAGATAAATACGAGTATTTTACCATCTACATGAGACATAGTTGTATATCAACGTTGTATACGTATTTAAGTATTGATACTCCCAGGAAATGGTTAAAGCCAATAGCCGAAACATGTAGGAGCGTTATCTGTCCGTAATATGTGCAATTTGTTGGTCATTAACACGTTTTATGTTGGTTAAATGCACGGAAGATACATAATATTACGTTCTTAAGAGAAGAAAATCATTTATTCCACAAGGTTAGGCTTTGAGGTTGCAATTTATTGTGAGTTATCCAAAATATATGGAAACGAGTAAGGAAATGTCTGCACGGTGTAATATTTCCGGAGCGTTTGTTATGTTATTCTAAGGTTCCAGTTGTTCTTGGGTACTTCCATAGGCGTAATTTGGGAAGGGGGCAAGGGGGATAAATCCCCCCCCCCCAATATTTTTTCTGCCTAAGAATATTCTTTTCGGATACTGAGTTGAGGAGAGGCATTTAAAAAATTGGGGTGAGAGAAGGGGAAATGTTTATCTGTATATTAATGACTGGTTCAAACCAATCTTACCCCTCAGTCTAACTTGACTCCTTTGTAAATTAAAGTTCTTACCACCCATGGTCAATTTTGGCCCCCCCCCGCAATGTTACTAGCCAAGTTACGCCTATGGGTACTTCGAAAAGAGTCTAAATGCAATTCCTCTTTCTTTTATTTTACGTGTGGGATGATGTGTGTAGATTATTAACTGTTTCTCTGCCCTCTGGCTCGTGTACAGTGGCAGCAGACTATTAAAACGTCTATATACAGTTTCAAATGATTTTAATAAATGGTTTTGTTATCATATCTAATCTATGTACAGTGTTATGTAAAAGTTATGTTAAAATTATTTTATTACAAAAAGATTTATTGAAATCTTCTGCATCCTAACATCTTGAGATAGAAAATCTCTTTGGATGAAATCGAGAGGTAAATCTGTAAATTTGCATTAAATATATGTTAAATTACTGTTATAAGAGTCAACGGTTATGTGAGAGCAAATATGATCCTTCATGACGTAAACACAGAGCGGTAATATACAGGATTTACCACTCGATTTCTTTTGAAGAGATTTTACTCTTTCAATATGTTTGGATGCAGAAGATCTCAATAACTGTCTTGTAATACAATAATTTAAACATATTTTTATATAACACTGTACACAGGTGTTTTAGTGTCCTGTTGCCACAATATATTTTAACATTTACATAAGACAAAGCTGTATAGCAACGCTGTATTCGTCTTTTAGTATTGGCATTCCCGGAAGATGGCTAGAAACAATAGCCGAAACACGTAGGAGTGTTCTCTGTTCTTAATATGTGCAATTTGTTGGTTATAAGCTAGATTTATAATAATTATATAATAATAAATAATTTATGTGAGTTGAGTTCCTAACAACGAAAGAAACCTCAAAGGCTAATTGTGTTTGTGATATAATAGAACAAGCCTACTGGAACACAGTTAATGTTTTAAACGTACGCTGTCTGTTACGTAACGTTGGTTATTTAAATGATTTTCGTCTTATCGTGTGCCTACATTTCCTTCTGTGATTTCACTTTGACAGTTATATTGGCAAATGTAATACAATATGACCTCAAACATGTAAGACACCAGAGGGAGTGAAGACAGCCTACCATCATTTATTCATTCATTCATTCATTCTGTAGTCTGTCTTACGACAGGTCCATAGCCTCTTCCAAAGCGAGTTCTCCACAGAGTGCGATCTAGTAATTCCCCTCTCAATTTCCAGTATCCTCTCCTTTACTTAAAGGTCGTCCAGTTGCTGCTAAGTATTCCTCTCTTCCTGTCACGTCTATCCTTCCCTCTCTTTCCTTCAATCACGTGTTTCAGAAGGCAGTTTCTACGCAAGGTGTGACCCATCCAGTTAGCCTTTCTTCTTTTTATTGTATGTAGCATATTCCTCTCCTCCTTAACTCTATGTAATACTTCGTTTCTCAAACGATCGGTCCAACTGATCTCCTTCTTCATCCTTCTCCAGCACCACATTTCAAAACTTTCACGGTATTTCTGATGTACTTTATGAAGTGTCCACTTTTCAGCACTATACAAAGCTATGCTCCAAATGTAGTACTTTACCAGTTCTTCCTTAAATATAAGATCAATTTGCTGGTGGAGTCTTCTTCTTTTTGAATGCTATCTACAATACTTTCATTACCACTTTTATTAAAACATGTACTGCTTTCTGTAAATAAATAATAGTATGTGGAGGTGTAAAGATTGGTACCATGTCACAACTCAGAAGATAAGACACACTACTATTCTAAACGAGTGCGTACCGATTTGACATCGTACCCATTTCAAAGCTGTGAGGAAATAGAAGAACATATGTGGCGTCACAACTTTAGAAAATACAGAAATTAACTTAGGTTTTACTTGTAAAAATGTGAATGTTTCCCCTGGATTTGACTCGTTTCACAGGCCAGTCGATGGGTACAGTGAGTGAGCTATGCATGGGCTGTTTGTGTGAGGCCAGCACGGACTGCAACCGCAATTTTCGGTGCGATGGTAGCTATTGTGGGATGTTCCGGATCAGCACCCCCTACTGGCGGGACGCCGGCAGTCCCGTCATGAAGGGCGACAATAGCACCACCGTTGGCGGTAAGCAAAGATTGTACCAGTGAATAGATTAATGTGCCGAGCGTGAAGCTTCTTCTCACTGCTTTCTCGTGTTTCAGTGTTCGAGCGCTGCGTGTTGGACCCATACTGCGCCTCGCGCACTGTGCAGGGATACATGGCCAGGTTCAGCAAGGTGAGCAGGCACGTGCTTGAAATGTGGCATGATCTTCAATTGGCGAGATTCCATAAGCATTGACACACTGATTTTCCTAAGCTGTCACGGCAAGCTTTCTGCAGCAGCGCGGCAAGTGCAGAACTTAATGAAGCTGCACTACGAGCACGTAACTTAACGCTGCGTGTACTCGTGGTGGGTAGACCGGTGCGAGTTCTCACGAGAGCATCTAGCAATGATGTTTAGACATGAGAGTAATTCCTGGCGAGCTGGCTCGCAACGAGTGCTCTGAGAGTGGCAAACTGATGAGAAATATCAGATTACATAATTATCGTTTACACTTTCGATTGAACTTCCGCCAGTTCTGAGAGCAAGAACATGGCGGCGGCCGAATCAGCTGTTTGTGAACACGCTGGAGTGAACTGAGGAGGTTCAGTACTGTTCAGTCACTGAAGAGATAAGGCTGGCCTTCGCGAAGCAAAACTCGCGGCTGCTGTGTTGTGGCTTTAGTTATTAATAAGAGAGGAAACAGGAAAAGAAAATGTTGGGTTAAAATTAAATAAATTTCATATTATTTAAACATATATAGGTCATATAAATGACTAAATATACATTATGTAAAAATTTAAATATATATATATATATATATATATATATATATATATATCACACGTGATACATATTCTAACAAAGATAATTCGCTGTAATTTTTTTGGTTGTAATTTATTTAATAATGCTGTCAGTAACTAGTCTATGTAGCGTCGAAAGACCGGATGATATGAATAATGAATTTGCAAGTCTGTAGAAAATTAAGGTAGTCCTACCGTCCTCGAATTTGCTTGGAAGGAATGAGGATATGCCTAAAGGACCTCAAGATAGTCGGTGTCCTGGACAACATTCTAAACGGGAAATCTCCCAAATTCTTTTCTGGCAAATTTGCTTGGTAAGAGAAATTTTAGGTTGTCATACTTTTTTTCTATGGCGCAAAAGCCCCTAGCGGGCTAGGACCTCCTCATTTTCGAGGCTTCACGATCACACTCAGACACACCGCATTCGGTAGGACTGCTCTGGGATAGTGATCAGTCCGACGCAGAGACCTCTACCTGACAACACACAACGGGATTCGAACCCACAATCCCAGCAAGCGAGCGGCCGCAAACCTACTCCTTAGACTGCGCGTCCATTGGGATCGGCAAGTTCACGTACATAATGCATGCAATGTACAAATTACTAGTTTATTTAACGCACTTCATTAATACAGTGTATGCAGCACAATGCAATAAATTGAGTTCCAAGGTTTTGAATATTTCGCTGCACTTCAGTCGATATAGTGTTTAACGCCTCAGCTATTGAAAGCCAATATGCAATTTTCGCCATCTTTCTAATGAATGTGCCATTTGTTCCAAACCTCCTCTCGTGCCACATGTAAACTTACTTTGTCCTTTCTTCCTTTGCCGATAGCTTTCGAGTCGCCATTTATGCAGCTGCTGGCAAGGTACTCGTACTTATACCGACTTTTAGGCGCATTATCAAAATTGCGAAAAGCAACTATTAGCTTCGTCATGTCTGTCCGTCCGTCTGTCTGTCCGTCCGTCTGTCTGTCCGCATGGAACAACTCGGTTCCCACTGGACGGATTTTTATGAAATTGGTATTTGATTATTTTTCGAAAATATGTACAGAAAATTCAAGTTTCATTAAAATCTAACAACAATAACGGGTACTTTACATGAAGACCTATGTACATTTATGATAATATCTCGCTGAATTCTTCTTAGAATGAGAAATGTTTTAGACATAAGTTGTAGAGAAAATCAAAACACACATTTTAATTCAGTAACTTTTTTTTTTTCGAAAATCGTGCCGTGTATGAGGTAATGTGGAAAAATGTGGGAAATGCAGACAAACCACATAACAATGTAATATAGCGCACGCGCATTGCATGCTGGATAACTAACGCTACAGACACACACTCAGAATCTGTGATACTTATTGCTTTTCCACGGCAACAATGGTTACGCGAACGCGCCTCAACGTTACGTTTGTACGTACATTGCCTGTCTTGTTCGAATGTTATTCAGCATATTCCGTAATACCGCCGCTAATGAAAATTCAATACTTGCCTCGGTTCAGAGGCATTTCTGTTATAAGAGAAATGCCTCTAGACCTAGGCTGATTCTGTGTTTATGGCAAGGGTTGAGTTAGTACATGAATATCATGGAGATCGTACATTGCCTGAGGCATATCAGTATGTCCTAAACACAGCGTTTTGAAGGTTAGCTCTAATCCAATCAGTGGCAGATTCATTCATGTTCTGTATGATTGATTATTGGCATCACTTGGGACCGAAGCCGGAGCCCTTTTAAATACGACCTACTACAATAACTACCATACTGTGGTCTAGTGTAAGATAATTACCTTCTGTGATAGAAAACTTCCCAACAATGGCTGAGATGAGTGCTTATGTTGGCAGGACTGTAACGGGGACAAGAAAGTGGACTGTAACGACTTCGCGCTGCTGCATTATCAAGGTGCAGGATGTGAAGGTGATCCTGACGAAGGGTTTGAGGACTTCCGGACCAAGCTAAACGAGTGTCTCGCTGAGGTTGCCGGCTGAGTTTTACTGTAGCTAATTTGGCTGTGCTGTCAATAAAGCAAGTTTAAGAAACAGCATAAGAAATCTACGTACCGCATTTACATTCAGTGTCGTGGCTAAGTTTTTGCTCACGCCCGGGGGCGAATAATTACAGTGGCTGCTCCTGACAGAAATTACGTACGTATGTCCTTTTAAAAAGTCACAATTGATTGTCCGTCTTTTTGGCTTCATAATTTAACATTTGTCGAGCCCAGAAAATGAAACTTTTGCATTTAAAATATTTATTTTAACACCTATTTTGACGCACCTTGGAGTCTGCTGTCCGGGGAGGCTGCCCCGCTCGTCACCTCCACCCCACCCACCCAATCTACTCCCCTGGTTACAACCGTTCGTCTTTAGACATCCATTTGCCTAACAGGGTAGAGAAGCATACTGACATTTCACCCTGACCTCGTAATGGAAAAACAGCTTCATAGAATTGTAATGTGCATTCCCTAATAACTTTTGACGATGCCCGATCTTCGTAAAACTAGGTGTGTTATTCCAATGGAGATTATTGTTGCGTGATAAGGGTAAAGACGTTAGCCATACGGTGATTATCAGACAGCCTCTGGTACAGCAAGTGGTACAACCCGAATTGTATCACTTGCACTCTCATAAGGCAATGTTCACCTTAGCCGTACTTGCCGGATATTAATTTAAAAAATGCTCTGCCCCTTTAAGCATATGTACACCGTCTCGTGTGTTGGATAGTATCAATATGGCGTTGATGCGAACCTCTAAGAAATGCTCTGAGATCTCACCGGATGAGTATGCGAGTTTTTGCAAACATTTCTGTATATGAGGCAGGCAGTCTTTCCTCTTCCGTCATGGAGTGGAGTTGCATCGTCCTGTTGCTGCTGGTCACCAGAAGTGAGTTTAACTTGTGGCGTGAAAGCCAAAAACAAGGTTTCACTCAGTAAGCAATTGTAACTTAAAAACAGGCGAAAGTAAGCTGTGTGAGTGGAATGTTATTAACCCTTAGCACTCCAAATTATTATCTTGAATTCCAACAGTTGGGTTTAAAGTTTCAAGAAAATTTCTAATCCTCGAATTTCAAAAGCAGTCATTATATGGTAGGAGCTTAGGAAGAACCAACATAAAACACTGCAAAATAGAGTGTCGATTTGAGCTCGACTTTGCAACTGATACAACGGAAAGCGCTGTCGAGTTTAACTCGACATTGGACCAATCGGGGTTAATATTCAGTACACGTTGAATTAAGAGATAATTTGGTCTTTATATTCTATATTTTATACATGTGCTGTGAATATGTTGGAAATATATTCATCGGGAGTGTTGGTAGTCGCCTACCAAACTACATGTTATCAGAAACTAGAGACCACAATCTGGAATTCTGCGCCGTTAAATCTCAAATCTCATAATTATATATTTCTTATCACGTCACAGTAAATGTGTACAACATATAGAGGGTTACAGGAACACCACAAGTTTGTGATTACTTCATAATACAGATATATCTGCTGTTGATTTAGTAACAGTTTCAGTCGACATACGTGCACAAATTATCTATTGCTGTCTACACACTAAATCAGTAGAAGAAACATTTTAAGAATTCGAGATCAGTAACTTCCGTAACCTAAACTTTTCACACCAGTTGTGCCATGATTCTACCCACCCGGTAATTTTTCCATTAACAGTACCGTCCGTAATCGGCTGCCACAGTTTCTTTTGTGAGGACGAGGGTTAGATCGCGTTGAGATGACATTGGGACCAAGTTGGCAGGAGGTTTAAGGAATGCATTTTATATGTTACAGCCCGAGAATCGTGGCTGAAGTCAAGCGCCTAGAAGTATCGGACCTTCGGAAATGTAAAGTGGATTTATGTAATTCTAACGTTTGAAAGTCCCTACATGTCCAGATAATGAGGGTAAAACATCTCGTTTTGATGAGTCAGTAACGGATGAAGAAAGGAATATCAGTCACAAATATATTCGGACAATAATTTTGTTATGAATATCCTGTTTTAATATATTATTGCAAATATAATTTTAACACATTATTCTAGTATATAATTGAATATTAATTTAGCACAGTTTCGGTTAAGAACGAAAATAAAACTCATTTAAAATGTAAGATTTAGATCTCAGTAATTTTATTTAATAATATTTTGTATATACGTGTTTTTTTCTCATACATATAGCCTGTGCCTGATACTGGTTTGTAAATAAACCGTAACATATAGCATCTTCGACAATAAAAGTATTGTCCAAATAGAATTGTGATTGACGGTCCTTTATTCATCTGTGTCAGAGTCATACTGCACAGACGTCCCCTTATCACTGACACCTTGCAACAGAAGGGAAGGAACCACTTGTAAGACTTAGGCGTAGATGGAAAATAAATATGAAATTTTGTCTTAAAGCAATTTGGTGGTGTAGAGTGGATTCATTTGGCTGAAGAAGCAGAGCAGGTTCTGGCTTTTGTGAACATGACAATGAACAGAGTGGCATTCTAAGTTCTTACGGCGGTTGCTACTAAGACTACTGTCTCCTAGGAAAAGCAGCCTGCTAGATCTGTACAGAGAGCAGCTTCCGACGAAACGTCGGTAAATACGGCTACGGCTTCACGTTACAGACGATAGAAATATTTGTAGCAATAAAATTTTATTTCCGTAAAAGATGTGTAACTTCTTGTCTAGCTGAGCAACTAATGGCGTCTCAAAAATAAATGTGTTCCATGTAGTTAATGTAGTTACAAGGAAATGTATGCTATGCTGTGTTCCGTAGCTTGGTTCTGTGGTGTGCTTCGCGTTGCAGGAAGTTTCCCTTCCGTCACTAAGTACCCATCCTGCTGATAACGAAAGACGCACTGACATTTATGTTTATAAATGAGGCTTAACGAACACCACACTGTGAGTACACGTGTGCATGTACGTACGGGTGTGCGCGTGCACGTGTCACTTTGAACTTGTAAATGAACTAACCTAATTTTACGAAATTTGGTATTATGTTTATGCGAGTGGAATTTATCATAAATTCGTACTTCTTAATTTCCCACAATTAATCGCAAGAACGTGGTGGATACACCGTCTTGCGAGGTGGGCTGCAACCTAGCATTACATAGTTTAGGATCCGGGATTGACATATCATGGGACCAACATTTATGTGCCTTCATCGAAGGTCACCACCAAGTCTCTCAGCCAGTCCCGCACAAGGTCTTCCGTCTCTTAGACCCTCCTCAGACTCTGACCGGCCAAAAAATGGTCATGTAACTCAGAAACTGTGAATCGTGTGTTTTCTCAAAGTTTCGCAAAGACAGGCGCCCACTTTATTCATCGTCATCCATATTAGTCCTATTTTCTTTGAAAACTGACAACATTTCCTCACATTCCCTTCGTCCATTGCACCATCAACACAGACTTAAAAAAATCTGTCTGTGAATTTCCGCCAGACGAATATCTTTAGCATTTAAAAAAACGTATCATCGACCGCACTTCACAGGTTGCGGTATTTTCGATTATGGTGTTCGTCTTTAGCGACTACAACGAATGGAGAAAAAATTATGACACCGCTCTACGCAATACGCAATACATAACAGAAGACGACTGTTCTTCACAGGAAGTGTGCACGTCACCTACGCGGCTACTGCGCACGATCGGTTTTGACGTGAATACGTATTTAAATTTGTTTCCGTAGTGGGAGCCAATTCAGAAAACTGATGATAACAAAATTTGGGGATACATTTTGGCATAGCAGCTACATATCTATCATCTACATCCAAAATGTAATTGCACCACTCGATAGTTAAAGGATCAAAGAATTCATAACGTTGAGTGGGGACTGTGACGCCTCGCGCGCGGCGGAGGGGGAGGCGCCGCCATTTTCAGGTCGTTTCGTCGCGTCACATACTTTCGGTTTAGTATACATTTTGACTCGGAGAAGCTACGACGCTCGTTTCAGTTTCAATTTACAGCTCTCCTCAATATTTATCTATTGCGTACACAAAACATGAGTGTGGCATACTTATGGTGAATATATATGGTGTTAAAGTTAAAAATTTAAAGAAATGAATACAATGTCGGCCTATACTCGTCAAAAAGCCAATTCGAAATATATAAATCGTATACGGTTGTATAAGGCTTCTCAACAGCTATCCAGTGATACCCATAAAACACGATATCATACAGTGAGGCGGTGCCGGGAACGTAAAACAATGAGGGCGTCCGAGCGGATCAACGACTGCGCAGGTACATCTGACGCTGGGGCGGCCGGGCCTATGCAAGCCGATGATGTAATCGCTTGTGTATCAACGCCGGCCTGTATAGACATCGGTTGTGTGCGATCGCCGATTATGACGACACATTCGGCAGCAGCTAGTGCACGTTTCACTACAACGTTTGTCAACAATCCATTCGGACATAAGTGTAACGTGTGTGACCGTCTATGGTTTCTGCGCTCCTTGAAGCAACCAAAGGGAAAACACTTAACGCTGCTTAGTAATCTCGATGTATCCTGCATGCCATTTGTATCGTACTTTTCGTATCACAGACCTATCATTAATAACATTATAACACACTAATGATTTGTTTACTTCAATTCTTTCCTGAACCCGACTAAAGGAACATGTTGCCATCATCAACAAAACATGCAGATACGAAGGACTTCTTACTGTTAAGCAATGATTATGCCATACATATAATACGCTTAAACAAAATATTACCCGTTAACGCACACGTATTCACGTTAAACACACGGCCGTGTCCCCGACACAGCCACACCCCGTTTTTACTTTCTTAACGCGCATGGTAATAGGAAAAATGAACTAAAAAAGAAGGGAACAAGGAAAAATAAAACAAATAATATTTATGTAAAGTTTTATAAGAACGAGAAATATTTTTAAGCGAACAGTTTTTAAACAGTTTTATGGGGTATTTTTTTAGATAATAAAAACTTTCAACATTCAGTAAGAAAAGTAGTTAACCTCTAAGAGCTTACTGAGAAACACGAAAACCACAAACCTTTGTACTGTAAGGCTATTAGTGATTATATATAATTTAGTACAATTTAACAGTGTAAAGTAAAAACTTTTATTACGCTATCTGACACGGGAAAAAGAAAATGAAAAATTACAGTCTTTACGTGAAATCCTCTTTGTATTATTATTATTATTATTATTATGATTATGATGCAAAAAATCTTGAGCGCATTCAAAGGAAGTTTGTAGCTTTATGTTATAATCGATTCCTCTCCCGAGACAGCAATGGTTATAGTTATGCTGATGCACTTCAAGTACTTAATTTACGTACTTTACATTAAAGAAGACATCAACTTGATGCAATTTTTGTCATTAATGTTTTATTAGGTTTAAAATCCTGTCCGTCTACCTTGGACATTATTGGTCTACGAGTTCCCACTCGGAACCTCCGAGACTTTTCTTTGTTTCATGTTAGCTCATATTATAAAAATTGTCCCTCCGGCCGGTGTGTAACTGCGGCAAATTCTATTGGCAATCATATGGATATTTTTAGAAGGGAATTTGTTACACTTAGTCAGATGTGATACTTTGTTACATTATTTTAAGGTGTTCTTATTAATTATCTAAGTAAGTTATTGTTTGTTTATTTATTTGTTTTGGTTGTGTTTGTTTTATTTTTGTTCTGTTTATTGTCCGTTGTTATTTATGTCTGTATGTTGTGCTGTTTCTGTAATTGGCCATCTGGCTGTTGATTCCGCACATTAATAAACTAGAATTGAATTGAATTGAATTGAATTATTATTATTACATCAACCAACTCATTCACTGAATAAAATACAGTCGTGAGCTATTTTTTATAGTAGCTTACGATTGCATTTTATTCAGTGCATGAGCTGGTTGATGTAATAATTGTAAGAAGATGCACGTTATGAATAACATAGAAAATCCTCTTCTATATTTTTATGTAAATAGCCTGATGATGAACCAACAATAAGCGTCGAAAAATGTAGCTTTATTGTGAAAACAAAGAATATTTATTTTTCAAATATATCACATTGTGTTGGACTGTGAGTTTTAACTGCAGATAATCTACTGTATAAACTGCAGATAATCTGCTTTATAAACTGCAGGATATCACACATCCAGACTGCTTCTAACACTTTGTGCGTCATACGGCCACACCAGACCTCAGTGTTGATTCTCTTCTCTAGACTCAACTTTGTTGCCAATTCAAATGATAATTCAGGATTCACGCTCCTGTAACTCCTAACTTCATATAAGTGCTAATATTCCTATGTACTACACCATACAGCTTCGATTATTGGGATGATTAGAGGGTGATGTATTGCAAAGACTGTGGCGTGAAACGGTCGATGTCAAATTTATGGCACTCCGCGAGATCAGCCTAAAGCTGTCCTATCAAAATGAGGTTGCGGGCCAAATCCGAAACCTAACCTGACAACTTGAGCCGCAACACAAAACATCATATCACCTTCTCTTTCTTCATTTGTAAATTTTTCAATGTAGAAAAACGCAACGAAGTAAAACACTTCTAATATTTAATTTCTTTAAGATTTATTCGTTGCATCATGCAGTAGAAATAACAATTTCTTACCTTTGAAATGTTATTTAAATACTGAATGACTGAGCGAATAATACACTTTTTGAAAAATATGTTTTCTAAATGTCTTGGACAATAACACTTATCCACTTAAAAATCTTGAAGCTGAAGGTTTTCACACTTCTTGAGTGATTTGAAATAATGAGTAGGCTAAGTGAGAAAGTATGATAGCTTACTCATCATCGCCAGGCACTTACTTATTGTGAGAATGCTCAATAAGTGCGCAGGTCAGAAATATGCTTATCTTAATTACACGTAAATGTTAAATAACGTAAATATAATCGGTTAGGCCTAAAATTCAATATTGCTTTGCAGTTTTAAGTTTTCACAATCCAGTTACCTTTCACCAGCATTCGGCTGCATTAACTTAGATCAGTTCCTATAATTGATCCGTGTCCAGCAGGTGAGGCTGTGTCTGACCCATGCCTCGCATGCCTCTGTGAGGCTGCCTCCCAGTGTGACCTCAAGTTTCGCTGTCAGAATGATGTCTGCGGGCCCTTCCATATGACGCGAGCCTACTGGATGGACGGGGGCAGCAAGGGCAAAGGTAATACATACTGAATATCTTGTAAGAACGTATCGACACATGTTGAATTCTTGTGAATATAAGAACGTGTTAATACGTATTGAATTCCCGTGAACGTAATAACATGTCGATACATAGTAAATTCCTTAAACATAAGAACGTATCAATACATATTGGAATATAATTACGTATCGATACATATTGAATTCCTGTAAACACGAGAACGTATCTATACATATTGAATTCCTGTAAACATAAGAACCTACCGATGCATGTTGAATTCCCGTGAATATTAGAACGTATCGATACATATTCAATTGCTGTAAACGTAAGAACTTATCCATACATGTTAAATTTCTGTAAGCATAAGAACGTATCGATACGTACTGATTTCCTGTGAACACAAACATGTATCGATACATATCTAATAGCTGTGAACGTAAGAACGTTTCAATACATGCTGAATATCCTGTAAGAAGGCAGAACTATCCATGCGCGCGATCTGTTGTGTGTTTGCAGGCTGGGAGGCATGCGCAATGGACGTGAAGTGCGCAGCTGATACAGTTCGCAGTTACACGAAGAGATACGAGAAGGTGAGCTTGACCAGGCGCCATAGTTGGCACGGATATCATTTGACAAACGTTCCTAACACTTCAGCCGTACGCATATTTCCGGGTTTCACCATTTTCATTTCCATGTAAATGGGAACTTTCCTATCACGATAGTAACTTAACATAAATAACATTTCAATTAACAAATGAGATTTGAAGATCTCACGGCGATGATTATTAGATGAGTGTCTTCCATCCCGAAGATTGAGGCAGGAGGTTCCTTCAAAACGTTGGTAACCATCTACCAAACTACACGGCGTTGCAGCTCAAAGACGCCAACATTAATTTTATGAGTTTAAAATCTCTTCGCTGCTTGTTGGGTACTGACAGCCCACATAACTTTGCTTGTATGGTCCAGGACTGTGATGGGGATGGCCAAGTGGACTGCCAGGACTACGCACGGATGCACAGGATGGGTGGAGTTGGCTGTGCCAAGGAGCCGGGCCAAGACTTCTATGAGTTCAAAAATGACATTGACACTTGTCTTGCGGAGATTAGCGCTTCCACGCAGGATACTAATTGAGGATCCTCGGTAGGACAACTGCCTTCTAAGAATGCAATGTTTGGTACCACACACACAAACACACACACACACACACACACAGCTAACCATGATTATCCCGGCTTTCTTCCTCCGTTGCTATAAGGAAAAGTAATACCACTTTCAAATAACTAACTAACTCCATGGAGCAGAGTCCTTCTTGAGAAGCTAACAGGTCGTCAGCTAGTCAAGAAATTCCCCGCGTTTTGTGGAACCCGAATGTTCATTACCGCACTCACAACAGCCCGCCACCTGTCCCTATCCTGAGCCATATCAATCCAGCCCATTCCCCCCATCCCACTTCTTGAAGATCCATTTTAATATTATCCTCCCATCTATGCCTGGGCCTTCCAAGTGGTCTCCTTCCCTCAGATCTCCCCACCAAAATCTTGTATGCACCTCTGCCCTCATCCATACGTGCTACATGTCCCGCCAACTTCATTCTTTTTGATTTGATTACCCGAATAATATTTGGTGATGAGTACAGATAATTAAGTTCCTCATTATGTAGTATTCTCCACTCCCCTGTTAGCTCGTCCCTCTTAGGCCCAAATATCCTCCTCAGCACCCTATTCTCGAACACCCTCAGCCTATGTTCCTCCCTCAGTGTGAGAGACCAAGTCTCACACCCATACAAAACAACAGGCAAAATTACAGTTCTGTATATTTTAATCTTTGTATTTTTGGATAGCAAACTGGAAGACAGAAGATCCTGCACTGAATGATAACAAGCATTCCCCGACTTCAATCTGCTCTTAATTTCCTCCTGAATGGAATTTCGATTTGTTAGGGCTGTTCCCAGATATTTGAACTGTTCCACCCTTTCAAAGGATTTATTATCTAACTTTATGTTGTGATTTTGTCCTGCATTCTGATTGCGAGACATGACCATGTACTTAGTTTACTCAGCATTTACTTCTAGGCCAATCTCTTTACTAGCAACTGCTAAAGCTTCTGTGTTTTTCTTTATAGCATGTACGCTTCCGCCCAATATATTAACATCATCAGCATAAACTAGAAGCTGACGTGTACCATTTAATTTCAAGCCCTCCTGGTTTGCCTGAACCCTCCTAATGGCATATTCCAAAGAAAAGTTGAAAAGCAACGGCGATAAAGCATCTCCTTGTTTCAAACCATTCTTAATAGGAAATGTGTCAGACAAATGTTTGCCTACCCGGACTCTGCTATAGGTTTCATTTAGACATATTTTTACTAGCCTTACTAGTACTTACTAGCCACTTTCAAATAATGTTTTTAAACAAAACAATATCAAGTACGCACATACTTTTCGTAAAATATGACATAAATATTGTAAGTTATTTCAAAGATGCGAATTTCCTCAAATTCTAGACAGGAGTATTTCCAATAAATAGGGCAGGAGTGTGTTGTTTACACCTGGATCAGGACGGAGACCTGTGGATACGGGATTGAACTTTCAGGTTCTTGAAGGCAGCGCTGAGCCATTCTGGACTATTAGCTTCTTAAAAAAGGGCTCTCCTACATGAACTTACTCACCAGTAGGCCTATATTGCACAGAAACTAACATATATAAATAAAAAAACGAGGACGCTAACTACATGCAAATCAAGCTTCCTTAGAATCGAATTT
The DNA here is from genome assembly GCA_021186555.1 of Reticulitermes speratus. Taxonomy (NCBI): domain Eukaryota; kingdom Metazoa; phylum Arthropoda; class Insecta; order Blattodea; family Rhinotermitidae; genus Reticulitermes; species Reticulitermes speratus. The sequence continues at coordinate 9,881,771 of JAJKFL010000005.1, forward strand.
TTGGAAAGCTACGCGATAAGTTCGCAAGGTTTTACAAATCGGTTCAGGCCACATCTATAGACAAGGGTTTCATTATGTAAGATATTTATTAAAAACCAAAAGCAATGTCACTGGGACAACATAGGGGGAATTCTTTTTTATTTTGTTTGAGGGAAGTCAGTGATAAAACGGCACTGCAATCTCCAATCTCGACAGAGGTTTCCATGGATTTCCTTTACCTTGAAAAGTGTCTAAAAATCTTCTATGCTGTTACTTCATACCTCTCGTGCTGTTCTTCCAATTGTAACTAATCAAAATTACAACCTTGACTAAGCAGGCCATCAAATCATCATTCCTAATGATATAATTTACCAATACGAGTATGTCCCGCCGCCACACTCTTTCTCACTGCAGTGACGAAGCTACCGTAATGTCGTAAGATACGGCACAATCGGTTTTGGAAAGGCTGGACTATGTGACTTGTAATAGAGGAGGGCAACAATACTAATAGCCATATACAGTGTTAAATGACCATCATGGCTTTTATATTATATTACAGCGTGGATCCACAAACTTTCAAAAAATCTAGGAGCCACCTCCAAATTCTAGGTGCCATAAGGGTGACATGAAGTAAGTTCCATACTGAGAGTCCACCGTGACCCACTGCTACTGGCACTTTCTGTTTGTTGCATGTGAACTGATACTCAACGTTTTATGTAAAGAGAAAAAACTGCAATGCCGAAAATATTAGGCGCCACCGTACAAAATTTAGTCGCCCGGCATTTGTGGACCGCTAAATTAGATCATGTTTCACTCGTACTTAAGAAATGTAAAGATCGACTCAAAAGGGTTTTAAATACGAATGTTTGCCTACAATCACTGTGAACGCCAAGTGTTGGTCGAAAGATGTCAAAGCTATATTTAAGCTCCTTCAACACTATTTGGAGAATGCCGTGGTCAGTTTTTGCACAGAATACTGTGATCCGTGTCTCGAGGTCTTCTGCTCTCGTCAGCAGCGGAGGAACATAGACGCTGTCTTTAACAAAACCCACAGAAGGAATCCATATACAGTCGAACTCGATTGTAACGTTATAACCGGGTTGGACTGTAGTTCAAGCCATCATTCAGAAAAGGCTATTTCAACCAGAAATCGATGGCCCACTCGCGTGCTTCAAAACTGTTTTGCACTATCACGTTTGCAAAAAAACCGTGTGGCTCACAGAAATGACGCTGGCAAGTGGTAATGGATCTCAGTGAAACTAGTGGAGCAACTGTCTCACCGGACCAAGAAATTGGTCGTACTTGTAGTTCGAGCATAGCTTGTTTTCCTCTTTGTCCTTCCACAACTTTGAAACGTGCTTTCACTAAGACGCATTCTCTATGACAGTGCTTTTCAACTGATGGTACTTTAAGACAGATCTGGGAGAAACAGGGTGATAGGCTATGGACTGGATTCATCTGGCTTAGGATAGGGACAAGTGACAGGCTGTTGTGAACATGGTATTTGCTCTGTGCAGTTACTTATTGAAGAAGAGTGGAAATGTGTACTTTGTTTTCCAGTTTTGGCCTTTGCAAATTTATGTTCCCTTACAAACTTCATACTTATTTACTACAGAGAGAAATGTGACTTGTTTCATATTATCCATCTTTTGCTGGATCCTTGTGGCAGAAACAAGCACCTCAAATATGTGCTTTAGGCCAACATAAAAGTCTGTTGTTGACAAAGTTCATTCTGAAAGTATGTAGGTGCAGTGACATGTATTGTAGTACGACTGTATACAGGAGCAGTTTGTTGCTCATCTTATATTTGACAAATTCATCTTTTATTTTGACTTTGAATTTGATGGACATCATCCCGTTGTGCCTTCACAATCAATAAATAATCAGTTAGTTCACTGACTAAGACATTTATCTATGTGTGTACTACAAGCAAGCTAAATGTTTTACTCCTTCCGGACCATTATCAGGCTTGTAATAACTAACTCCATGGAGCAGATTCCTTCTTGAGAAGCTAGCAGGTCATCAGCTAGACAAGAAATTCCCCGCATTTTATGGAACTCGGAGGTTCATTACCGCATTCACAAGCCCCCGCCACCTGTCCCTATCTTGAGCAATACTTGGGCACTCTACTTAAGAGAGAAGCCATATCCATGACATCCTGTGTCACCCTCATAATGTACAATGTTTCTTGTGTTTCTAAATAACCATCTTAACTGTTTGAGTGTGTGAAGAGCAACTGTGCATCTTTTAAGCACTAGAAGGTGAGGCAGCTCAGGTCACCTTCGTACTTCGAACATGAAATCTGTACTGCTATCATTGAGAGAATGCAACATTTTAAAGTATATTCCACTCCCAGATGATGGGAGAAACTGGACAACACAGATATGTAGGATTTATAGTTTTCACAGGCGATGAGCCGTGTAAAAATGGAGTTGGTATCCAGAATTTGGAAGACTTTAAAACACTGAATACAGGCTCCATTTTCAGATAGCTGATGACCAAAATGACTTTACTGAATACAGTATGGTTGCAAATTCAAAGTTTTTTTCACAGCTTCAGAGTGTACTCCACTTGCTACAAATCCTTGGTTAAATTATTGTTAGCACAGTTAACAAGAATGGGAAAAGGCACCTTTACAGTACCATTATAAAAGTGTTTTATATACACAAGATGGCTGCTTGCTGTCTAGGTGTACAACGTGAAGGTAAAGCTGCAGTTGAAGACACCAGTCCTCTGGGATCATTACTTCTCCGATGACTTGAATATTCATATATATTGCTGTGAAAAAGGAAGCAGGTTGCTTCTGAAATGTTTGTTTTGAGTATTTGTGACAATAGAAAATGTTCTCGTAAATGTTGCTGATACTAGTCATATAAATTTATTGAAACAATATTTCAAATAGAGTAACATATACAACATATACATCTCTTATATACAACTGTTATATGCACAAATGTACTTAGGTAATTTCAGAAGTTTTATGTATGATTTTAAAGTAAAAACAAAATATTACATAAAATACTATTGATATTCCGGAATGCTTACACATATGTCCTCTACTCAATGTAATCACCAGCATTGTCCACACACTTTTTCCATCTAGGTGGTAAACGATCAATTGCAGCTCTGTTTTTGTCCACGGACGGACGCTTTAAAAAGGCAGTGCCAGCAGTGTTGATATCGTCTTCCAATCCAAATCGTTTTCCCCGAAGATGTTCTTTCACACGTGAAAACAACCAATAATCACATGGGGTGAGATCTGGAGAGTAGGGAGGATGTGCTAACACCTCCCAGCTGCAACGTTGCACCAGATTTTGCACATCACAATGGCGATGAGGTGTTGCATTGTCCTGGAGCAAAATGGCACCACGTTCCAGCAGTTCCGGTTGTTTACGGCGAAGAGCCAGCCTCACTCTATCAAAGTCGGAATCTCGCCAGCAAATGTTTACTGTATCCTCACCAACAGCTTGGGGAAAAGAAACGTTTGTTGCAAAGAGGATTCCACACGTGCTCAACGATAACCAAAGAGCCATGCGTGTTCTCCTCGCTACAAACCGAAATGGGCTTGTACTTGACCATCCCGTGCCAGTTGGTGCCATGGACAATGACCCATATTACTGCTCAGTCTTGCAGGATAAGGTAAAAGAGCCAGAACTGCTGGAGCGTGGTGCCATTTTGCCCTTACAAACTTCATACTTATTTATTACAGACAGAAATGTAACTTGTTTCAAATTATCCATCTTTTGCTGGATCCTTGTGGCAGAAACAAGCACCTCAAATATGTGCTGTAGGCCAACATAAAAGTCTGTTGTTGGCAAAGTTCATTCTGAAAGTATGTAGGTACAGTGACATATATTGTAGTACGACTGTATACAGGAGCAGTTTGTTGCTCATCTTATATTTGACAAATTCATCTTTTATTTTGACTTTGAATTTGATGGACATCATCCCGTTGTGCTTTCACAATCGATAAATAATCAGTTCACCGTCTAAGACATTTATCTATGTGTACTACAGGAAAGCTACATGTTTCAGTTCTTCCGGACCATTACCAGGCTTGTATACAAAAACTTAAAATAAAAGTGTAAATTTATACCTGTACATTTTGTCAGATTTTGCATTACATGTTATTTACTACAATTTTATTAATTGTAAAACGCCATCATATTAGCTTAGTCTGTAAAAGTTGTAAACTGGATCTTTAAAATTTCGACTACTAAACCAAAGCTTAATGCAATAGATGAAACTCCAATACGATTACAATAATTTTTAAGTTTTGCTAAAAATTACATATTTTTATGTTTTCAAACACGAGAGAATTGTCCGTCGCGGAGACAGTGCAGTCAGTCTGTATTCCATACGCCTCATATGATCTGTGTATGGTAATGTGTGCTGTCATAAAGTATGAGTGAAATACCAAGTGCCATTTATCACAAGTGTTCATTCTTAAAGACAAACGCGTTTGGACGCCTATGTTATCATCACGGTCAGTGTTTCATGCAAACATAGGTTATGTTTCACTGTCTACAAACCAACTAAATGCACTTTCACTTTCAACTTTTATTATTTGTTTGTTTTATTTTATTTTATTATTATTTATTGTTCACCACTACACACGTTTCGGTCCATACAAAGACCATCATCAGGGGGCTCACAAACTACGCTCTATCTACATCCATACATTCAATCTGTCACCATAACCAGTCCAGTTCAATCTTTTATGTAGGCTATAATCACTTTCTTTAAATCACTTTATAAAAAACACATTTTAAAAAGTCAAATTGTGATGCATATATAAAACAATGTATATAAACTTTAATCTTAATTCACCGTGCATTTCTGTGATCAGCAATAAGTCACCAACAAATGCACAAAACCGTCAATAAAGGTATAAATTAACCTTTTATCATTATTAAAATACACTACATACGTTTCGGCTTGCGAGAAGCCATCATCAGGGGTTTACAGTTGCACTTATCAAATGCTGTGCTACGGTCTGTCATCGACACTCGCAATATAACTTCACTGTTCGTTTCCGGTGGTCGTAAAACAGTTTGTATCATATGTTAAAAACATAAACGATAAAAGTATAGAATTAAAAGGTATAGTAAAATTACACGGTTCACTGTTTCTTCAAACGTTCAAGGTTTTTCACTGCACTTCTAGGTGTTTCACTGTGAAACGTGTGTTATTTCCACGGATCGTTACAGCGGGTAGATCACCCCACATAATTCTTGAAACACCAAATCAACATTAGTGATTTATTTTATAACAACTTGAAGAACCAAAATCAGTACTTACAGTCTTGTAGGACACAACATAAAGTAAGAAATATGCTAACAAATTCGCAGACTGATAACCAGAGAAGCTCTCATCTCGAACACTTGGTAGTGCCGGCCTATACAACACCTCCCGACGTAGGCCCACCAAGGACTCCAACAATCCATTGCCGAAACCGAATTTTGGATGAGAAGTCCGAAACTGGATTTGTTGCTCGTTGCTCCGAGACAGGTTTTAGAGTGGTCAAGCAGATATCCGCAGCTTACTAGGTAAACTTTGGTCGGATCCCAAAAGTATAAGGTAGGGGTGGGAAGGAGCTGAAAGGACAGTCCAACTACCGATAGTAAGGGGTGTGGGGTATCGTCCGATGGATCTCCTTGGAATGCCGTAACTATGTCACGGCACAACTGGATTATTACACTGCACTACGCAAGAGCTGTAGTAGAGCTTGTTGAAAGTTCGTGATGGATTGAAAACGAATTGGCAATATTCTTGTATACGAGGTCTGTCCAAAAAGTATCCGACCTTGGGCCGGGAAAAAAAAGTTCTGTATCTGGGTGGTTACAATACCTAATCCCCTTCAAAGTAGGCCCCTTGTGACTCCACACACTTAGCCCAGCGGTCCTTCCATCGCTGGAAGCAATTCTGGAAGGCTTGTTTTGGAATGGTGTGCAGCTGCGCCGTCGCGTTCTGTATCATGTCCTCGCGGCTGTCAAAACGGGAGCCTTTTAGCGGTGTCTTCAATCTCGGGAACAGCCAGAAATCACAAGGAGCCATGTCAGGAGAGTAGGGAGCCTGGCGAACCTGCGGAATGCCGTGCTTAGCCAGGAAACCCTGGATCAGGTGTGATGAATGAGCTGGGGCATTGTCATGATGCAGCTACCAGTTGCGTGCGTCCCACAGCTCCGGTCTCTTGCGCCGAACTGCATCACGAAGATGACGGAGGACTTCTTGGTAGTACTCCTTATTAACAGTTTGGCCTAGTGGTGCGTACTCATGATGCACAACACCCCGGTAATCGAAGAAAACAGTCAGTATCACCTTCACATTGCTCCGAACGTGTCGTGCTTTTTTGGGCCTCGGGGATGTTGGATGCTTCCATTGTGACGACTGGACCTTGGTTTCCGGGTCATATCCGTACACCCACGACTCGTCACCAGTGATCACAGTCTTCAGGAACTCAGGATCCCTGTTGGCGCACTCCAGCATGTCCTGCGCGACCTCAAGGCGGAGTTGTTGCTGCTCCGGCGAAAGCAGCTTGGGCACAAATTTTGCCGCCACTCTTCGCATGCCCACATCCTCAGTTAAAATCGTGTTTGCGGAACCTCTGCTGATCCCAACCTCATCAGCAATTTCCCGGACGGTCAAACGACGGTCCTCCATGATCAATGTCCGCACTTTGTCAATGACATCAGCATTTCGGCTCGTTGACGGTCTCCCGGAACGCTGGTCACTGTCCGCCGACATGCGGCCATCTTTAAAGCGGTTGAACCACTCTTTAATTTGAGTGACCCCCATTGCATCATCACCTAAAGCCTGCTGAATTTTGCGGATTGTTTCCGCTTGGGTATCCCCAAGTTTCTGACAAAACTTGGTGTAGTATCGCTGCTCCAAACATTCTGTCATCTTGAGCGAAACGAGAATGCGACGAACACGTGTTACACCACTTCGCTATCTGGCAGCGACAGACGCATCCGGCGGTGTTGCGAGGCAGCAAAAAATCACGCATGCGCATGAAAGTCCCTTCTACCACTGCGCTCAGTTTCCCCACCCTTTCGCCATTACTTACCGCGGGAAAAAATATAGTCGGATACTTTTTGGACAGCCCTCGTATTTGTTAAAAATTCATTCCAAAGCAAGGCTCCTCCACTTGGTGTCTTAACCAAAGCTTTCCTGAAATTAAATATTAATATATCAACACGGACAATTAAGAAGAACGTAGTTGGCTAACCCTTTGACGTAGGACATTTATTCAAATAATATGAACGTACAAAAATTTAGTTTTTATCTCAAAGATGATTGAAGAATTCGGATTTGATTTCCGAGGAGAGCTCAATTTTCGCCACTGCATCCATTATCACTTATGGAGCCAAACCACTTTCTTGTACGATGGACACTAGAGTTCTTCCACCAGAAAGAAAGCAGCCGGAACGTGCTGCTAACCACGCACCTACATCTAGTTCTGAGGTTTAAGAGAGTCTGGAGCTGTACCTCCACTCCGTTATTCATTATTTATTAATTAAAATCTACTTTATTTTGTCTTACCAATTATACCAAAAATGTTACAGAAATTACATCAACACAACAGACAAATAAATTACATAAAAAACCATATGAATATACACACTGCACATTCCTGTGCTACATTTCTTTTTCCTTTTTTTGCATTATTGTCTTAGGACCGTGACAATTTCTCCATCATACATTTGTACTTCCTCGTCGTCATTTTGCACTCATACACACACGCATTTGCCCGTGCGCTTTGTATCTCAACCGCTGCTGCCGTGTCATCGCGTGCCATACTGGAACGCTGGTCGGGTGTTGCGGCGACGTCACCGCTGTACACTGGATACGCAGCATCTGGCGGGTTGTCTACCCGCACTGCTTTGTTGTTTTGAGCGGCTGCGGAAGTTCCAGGATTAGTCTGCTCGCCCGATCGGTTTACTGGTGCCGAGATGGTTCTGCGCCAGGTTCCACGGTTGCGCCAGGCACCTGTCATTCGACGGTGCTCACACTCAGAACGGCACCGTCAGTAAGGCGATGACACAAGCTGTCACCCATGTGAGATGCGACTCTCGTACCTCTGACTACCTGTGTTTCACCACCCCCTCGACCAGTCGTTGCAAAGGGACTGGATGCGGCCGCAGGCTGTCGTCCGCGGCTCCCCCTCCAGGCATGACGTCCCTCTAGATCGGATAGGTCGGCAGAAATGGCTCCTTCCTCCTTCTGAAAAAGCTGGTGTCTTTTGGTGAAGTGTATTGCTGCTAATCTGGGCACAGTTATCGTGTTTGGCTCCGTTTGATGTTCGGATTAAAAGTTCTCCCCACACTGAGGGTCAACAGTTCGTTTCGTAGACGGCATGTAGGTGGATGTCGTAGCAAACCTGCTGCCATTAGCTGTGTCTTTGTGTGTCTCGTTGGGACATTAGCACTCCAGCGCGAGGGAGTAGAGGCAGTCGCGGGAGTTTTCAAACTAATACAAATGTCGGTTCAAATTTAGATTCCCTAACTACTCTGTGGGAGAGTTCATTAGCTTCATCAGTATTGCCATAATAAACTGCACTTTAGCAAGTTATAGAATTCCTATCATAACAGGAAATTTAAATTCGCAAATTTTATGTAGCCCTCTCTACAAAATTCCGAAAAATCAGTATATAATCCTACAAAGTTCCTTCTATCATTGCTGACCGCTATCCATTCCTCAGCTGTTCTCAGTTGCATGTAGCGTTTTATGTCAGAATTATATATGGGAACCGTTAAATTTTTGAAAATAGAGTTCTGGGTTCTTCCTGAAAGGAATTTGTAAATACAAGTCTAATTGCTTGGGAGGACGCTACTGCTGTAATCTGAATGACTTCATAAAATATATACATAAACTCTAATTTCAAAAGAGCTATTACCACTATACCTGATTCTGAACAAAATAAAACGCTCTGCAAGATATATATAAGCTTTTTGGATACATTTAGCTTATTCAGCAAAGCTAGTTCTAACGCAAAAAAATACTTCTCTTATATTTGTATATAATTTAGACAACACTAATTCTATCTCCCTTATATAACTAGAAATGTACGTGTTTTGTTGAACCATTTGTCTAGTCCCATTTTTCCTCGACACTATTGCCTCTTTACACTTCTGCAACTTGTGGCCTGCTGTTTCATTGTAATGATTAACGTCGTCTACCTCTTAGCATTGTTTTAATATTATCATCAAGGTCTGTAGTCACTGTTATTTGGTTGGTCACCTTGCCGAATTTTCAACTAGTCTACTTTCTGGTCTAATTTTACAATATACACAGCACAAACAGCACGTGCGGGACACGCAGCATACGGGGAACACGCACCACACACAGGTCACACGCTGCATAAGGGGTACATGCAGCGTATGCGGCACACGCAACATAAGGGGTACACGCAGCGTATGCGGCACACGCAACATAAGGGGTACATGCAGCGTATGCGGCACACGCAACATAAGGGGTACACGCAGCGTATGCGGCACACGCAACATAAGGGGTACATGCAGCGTATGCGGCACACACAATAAGGGGT